>JAFIRS010002450.1:0-213414 GCA_018342105.1 Gonioctena quinquepunctata
CCCCCCCTTCTCAAGGTCAGGGGCGTGCGTTATACACCGCCACATCTCAAGGTCACTTCAAGGTTAAACGATACACTTACACACGCAACCAAACACCCTTCTCAAGGTCAGGGGCGTGCGTTGGGGGGGGTCAAGGTCATAAGTGGTGGGGGGAGATCCAGAACCGGCTTAAATCTCCTACTGAGATGGATATTGAAAAAAATTAAGAGAAAGGATGCAAAGAAAATTTTGAGGAAAAATGTTTTAAAAAATTTAATATCGAAAAGTATTGAGAAAAACTGATAACTATATAATTGATAATACGTCGAGACAAAGCATAATCAAAACTCAAGTTAGAAGAAAGTGAAGTATTCAGGTAAGAGACACACCTAATGAAAGCGAGATTGAAAATCCTGAATCCACCGATGCAGTTGTTCCTGCCAACATTGTGAACAGCACCACAAATCAACCAGAGTTAAATACACCAGGACACATAAAGTGAGTGAAAATATTCCATTACAAGATCACAAACCAAGTGAAATTTCTATCCAGACTATCAATAATTATTTCAAATCTTTCCAAAGTTTGGTTAGAATTCTAATTTTCAATTTCATCAAGGAACAGACTTTTAATGATTCATAATGAAATTAAATTTAATAATTTTGAATTGCTTGTAAAATAGTATAAGGTGGTAGTTTTCTCCTAGTTATAGGTAGAAATTAATTGAATTTTGAATAATAAAAAAATATGAGTGCGCATTCTATTAAATAAAACTACATAATCGTTTTCTGGGTCTATTATATTTAATCATCAATACATAAAAAATATAGTATTATATTGACATCAAGCAAAGAAGAAAGCCCAGCTGCAACCCTCTTGAGATTAAAACGATCATGTCTGCATAGGCGTCACCAACTGAGTTAGCAAAGGTAAAGTGAGAAGGTTAAAACTAAAAGAAAGAGATAGTATTTTCATAGCCGGGCGTATTTTACATTCAAAAACATAATATATATTATACCCTTCTGCAACTGAATCAGACGCCACCCAGCATGTCTTTTTGTTACCAACAAATCGGTACTTACTTCCGTCAGCAAACACGCGGAGAATCGCCTACAAAAGGCATATCTGTCATTCTATCATAGGTAGAAAAAAGTTTTAGCATTAAAAAGCCCTATGCGATTGCCCGCATATAAAAAAATATTCGATAAACCTTTTTCTATTCTATACGTGCGTTTAGTGAATACGTCACGACCGCATTTTTTTGTTGTGTTTGTCAGTCTTTGGTTGCAAACAAACCGTAACGTGTATAATGTTAACACAACACTTTATCCAAACATTTTATTTAAAGAATAGGCCTTTTCATTTAGATGATTTTTTAAGGCGCATGCGCTCGTTTTGAGACCCAAACTCTGATTGGCTATTGGAAAGTGAATAGCCATTGGTTAGTTTTGAAATAACAATTTGAGATTGGCTTAGTTCAAAATTAGCGGTATTTTCACTTATGTCAACAGTCAACTTCATGACAAATGCACCTGCATACATTGGCGTTCGTAACTTTCTTTGTAGGTTAAGTACTTATTACCTATTTTATACCGCCAAAAACCTTTCATTCGTAGATAAAATAAAGTACACGAATATTTTCTTATGGTGAGTTTTCTTCTCCATGTAAATTCAAGTCAACTATCCATAGAAAAACTCGGAAATATTTTATTTTCTTAAAAAAAAATCGCCTTCAATGCCGTTGGGTCTGACAGGCAAACAAAGTTGGTCATTTGTCATCTAAACGAAAAAGCCTATTCTGGACATATTTAAGCACTTATAGCTTATGCTTATACGATATTATACATTATTATGGGATTATAATACGCTTTGTTGACATCCAAAGACTGATTAACACCAATAAAAATTGGTCGTGTGACGTCACACTAAACGCGCATATTGGGCGAAACTGGCGGGTTTTACAGTTTGGTGAGGTGTGTACGGTGGCGACATCTATTATTTGTACTAAAAAACAAGATGGTGACGATGGGCAGCGCCTCTAGTGGTGATGGTTGTCACAAAAAAACACAATGATTGGAATGAATGTTGTTTTCTTAACCTTAGATTGTATCTAGGATTCTAGGGTTTCAATGCGGAATATATTAAAAGAATAAAATATAAAACCAAAAATAAAAATAATGCATATCACTCCTAAAGGAAATATGTTTTAATCATTGCATTTAAATATTTTCACGTATATAAATACGTAGGTATGTGTAAAAATATGTATAATGAAATATCAAAAAACTATCAAGAATGTCGATTTTGATAAAACAAACGAGAGAGCCAAAGGTGTAGAAGTTATTATAAATCTATAACCTATATGAAACTGCCGATCACTAGTGAATAAAAAGCACTATTTTTCTCCACTATGAATTTATCAAATGATGACTTGGAAGACTGTGTGGAAAAATTCAGGAAAGTTTTCTTGGTGAGTTTATTCGAATAACAGCGGGAATACTTGAGACATCTACTATAAAAAATACATTTCAACTTAAAATACATAGAATCTACTTGTAGAAACACGGGAACGACAGAAAAAATGACAACAATTTATTGTTGTTGATTGAAAACCTGACCGAAGAACTAAATATTTGCAAGAAAAATGAAGATTTTCTGAGGAATAAAGTGGATAGTATATTGGACAGTGAAAGTTCTGAACTAACCAGGAAGTATGTTTCCCTTGAAGGTAAAAAATACGTGGTTTGGAGGATATAATAAAGTAGTTCATTTCATTTTTATAATTCATTGAACGTGGTTGGTTGATTGATAATTTCATGGTTGATATTTCATATCATTCTTACACAAAAAATAATTTTACCAAGTTTTGCAATCTGACGCAGAAAAAATTTACTGGTTAAATGCTGTAACAGAAGTTTTCAAATAATGCTGCCCAATGCAGCAAATCAAATATAAAAGTAAAAAAAACCTGGATAACAAAAAAGGTATCAAAACCTCTGAAAAAAATATGAGGGCTCTTCATTTCATCAGGAAATATACAGACAGTTGAAGTTTTTCATGTCTACTTCAATAACTGTAGAAGGATCTATAGATGTACTATTAAGCACGCGAAAGAAAAATATGACTGCGAGAGAGTATCGAAAGCTCCTATAAATCAAAGAAAACTGGGCCATCACAAATGAACTATAAGAGGTAAAACAAACAGAATTCCATTGCTAATAGACATTGACTCAAATAATTGAGAATGTTTCCCTTTTCAAAATGACTGTACAATTACAGAAAAACTTGAAAGCAATGTAACAACGCAAGCAAACCCTATAGACTATTTAACCAACGTAAAGGTATCTTAGATCCTACAAATGTTGAAGAACTCAAAGAAACATTCAGAGAAATAAAAAACCAACAATCACATGGAATTGATGAAATATATCCTTGAAAATATTTGAGAATCTGCCAAATCAGGCCCTCTCAGCATTGGCAGAGGCTGTCAATATATCTTTTGAACTGGGACATTCTCAGACATTAAAAATAGCAGCAGTTGTTCATTCATTCATAAAGGTGGCGATCTTGAGGAACCTTCAAATTTCCGTCCCATACCACTGATACCCATCTTGTCAAAACTTATAGAAAAGCTAGTAAAAAATGGAATATGGTGATATTTGGACTATCACCAGGTTCTAAGTCACTCCCATTTGGTTTTCAAAAATCTAAGAGCACAAATGATGCCATCTTTGACTCCTTAGAAGAATTATATACTGGGCTAAATAAAGGTGAACTAGCTGCAGCAGTTTCTGCGGTATCTCTAAGGCTTTTGACTGTGTCGATCACAGGGTACTTCTGGAAAAATTCTTCGTATAACAGAAGACAAATTC
This sequence comes from Gonioctena quinquepunctata, assembly GCA_018342105.1. NCBI lineage: Eukaryota > Metazoa > Arthropoda > Insecta > Coleoptera > Chrysomelidae > Gonioctena > Gonioctena quinquepunctata. The sequence goes on from JAFIRS010002450.1 coordinate 3,852, forward strand.
TAAGTCTACCTAACAAAAATTCTAATATTTAAAAAGAAATGTGGTGTTCCCCAAAGATATATTCTTGGACCTATATTGTTTCTCATTTATATGAATGACAAACAAAACTTACATCATTTGCAGACGATATAACCCTACTATGGCATGGAAAGAATATATACTCTTTAAAAGGCACGATTACACACACAACTTAGAAAAGGTAAAAACTTATCATCGAGAATAAGTCATTTACAAAATTCTTGGGAGTATGGATTAATAATAATCTGAAGATTCAAGAGCACGTACAGCCTTCTATGCTATCAGAGTCATTAACAATGAAGTAGAGGCACCAGCTGGTTATACATCATACTTTGCACTAGTTGAATCCTCTCTGAGATATGGTATTGCCTTCTGGGGTTCTTGTACCAAGCAGTTGTTTCAAGCTATATTAATTCTTCAAAAAAGAGCCTAAAGATATGTATACAGAGCCAAGCCTGAAATACTAACAACACATTGCATTTTTATCCTAGAAACCATATGTCTTATCCATAAAAAAAAGCAGACCTCTGAAAGATTCTACAACACTCGGCAAAATGACAACATGCCCATTCCTAAACCAACATCAACATTAACCAAAAACCCTATAACTTTTTAGAGTAAAAATATATTCAACCATCTACCCAGCAAAATAAAAAATATGACAAACTTTTGAATTTTCATTCTAATGCTCTCTGATGCATCCATTTGTCTTGTTTATAACGATTCTTAGACAAAAATTGCATATTTTGATTGAGTGTTAATGTGTAGTGTTTTGTATACTTTTTATGTTCAGCTGTTTGAAGATCATCAGCTCTTTTCTAGTTGATAAAGGGTATTTGTTGGGGTTTTTTAAATTCGTAATTTAATGTTATGTACAGATAGCTTGATCATGATTAATACTTTGTACAGTTTTTATGACTTTATTGTTTTCAACATACCACAATAATTCTAGATTTTTAGCATTGTATATATCTATTTTTTTGTATCTCATAATTATAGTATAGACACTCTTTGTCAATAAGATTTATATCTTCGACAATAAAGTAAATTTTTGATTGATTGATTCCTCATTTTCAGAGAAGTGTCGGAAACTTGAAGCAGAAAACAAAGAAGTGAAGAGTCAATTCGAGGATTTGAACAAACAAATGATAACCAAACTGGAATCACAAAAGAACGAGTTCTTATGCAAAATTGAAGAAAACCTAAACAACTCGCATTTGGAAATAACCAATCTGAAAAATCAAGTTGAAAGTGATAAAATATGTTTTGAATCAAAAGGTTAGTATTCCAAACACGCCCTTTTTTCCTTCTACCACTGTATTTTCAAGAAAAGGAATTTTACAATGAACTGCAAGCTGTTCAGGCTGCAAATGCCATTCAGTATGATGAGTTGGAATCAAATCTCAAACGCCAAATTGTGGATGGTCATAGCAAACTCAGACAAGCTCAAAATACAATCAGAACACTTCAACTAGAGTTGAATAATTTGAGGAGTCAGCAAATCCAACCGGTAAGAAAGTATAGGGAGGGCAAAAGCATGTGGAACAAAGGACCTCGCACCGCATCAATGGGAAATTGGCTTTCGGTGAATTTGCTCGATTTTTTTATACATTGCAGAACTCGTGATGTTGATCAAATGTCTCCATTGCACCACCGCTCTAAATTTAACAGTTTAGATTATATAGGGTGCTAAAGATAACTTTTCCAAAATTTCAAATGGCCATTGTGAAGAGACTTTTTTGAATATATGAACCAAATCGAGTATGCATCGATTGTTCATATGGCCGATTTGAATACACTATAGAGAACAATGATTCCTTCACGTTCAGACGATATACAGGGTAAGTCCAAAGATACCAAGTTTTCAGTGATTTCCAAAAAATTGAGCGGTGGAGTTTCATTCATTTTCAGATATTTTGTAGAATGCCAATATCAATTGCAATTGATGATATTAGCATCTCCTGAATTAAACTGACATATCTATTATGTATTTTCATGAAACTGCACCAGTCCTGCTTATTGATATATCCGAGGGGGAAACAACTCTTTAAATAGGTGTACATACAGAAATTTAAATATTTCAGTACCATAATATCTTAAATATATTTAAATTATTTCAATATCAGTTTTTAGTAATTCAGTATCAACAAATACCGCTTCATACTTTAAATATTACTTTTATTCCAAAAATTATCCATTCTATACTTTAAATATTAATTTTACTATCAAAATATAATTAAAATATTTCAATATTTGTCAGTATTCCCAACAAATACTTAAGTACAGACCGCCTTTAGCGAGTGAAAGGGCTGAGTTTGGATTCACACTCAGGAAAAAAGAAGAAATCAAAGAAACTGAAGCATATGAAACACGTAACTACTGTATTACAGTCATATTTTGTTGAAGATAATCACATTCCTCTAATCGCCGAAAGTACTATGCAGTTCCATATAACGATACCTGGTATATTGGTAGATTAATGGAATTGAAGGAAAAACTTGTGATCCAATTTTTGAAATATGATCTTGATTTGTTAGTGTGGCAAATGAAGGACGACATACAGGACGTGTCGATTGAATTTATTTTCAAAGATCCAATATAATTGCAAGGTTCTCATCTGTTTCAAATCAATAGTCCATCATTGAAAAAATCAACAAAAAATACAAATCTTTGAAAGAAGTTGGACTCATTTAGGAATTCACGTTTCTGATCCACTTAGGGATTATCAGAGATAACCCAAGATGAAGTTTTAGAAGTGATAAATAGTTTAAAAAACAAGTACTCATCAGGAGATGGTGAAATAAGTAATGTTCTATTGAAGAATATGAGTAGATATATTTTGGAACTTATAACTTATATCCTGAATGAATCTTTTAGACAAGGCATTTTTCCCACAAAGTTGAAGGTTGCAGTTGTTAGACCATTGTTTAAAAATAAGGGTGATCCACTTTCGGTCGAAAATCATCGACCAATTAGCTTACTTTCATCTTTCTCTAAATTGTTTGAAATTATCATGTGCAGAAGATTCATACCATTCTTGAGTGCAAATAGAGTGATTACAAATAAACAGCATGAATTCCAGAAGGGAAAATCTACCACAACTGCCATTTTCACTTTTATTGAGAGGATCCTTCATTATTTGGACAATGGCTATATTGCTCATGGTGTTTTTCTAGACCTGTCGAAGGCTTTTGACTGTGTGAACCATGAAATTCTTCTGAGTAAGTTATATAAAATGGGTATTTGCGGAGTTGCACATGACTGGTTTACATCCTATCTTTCAAACAGACAGCAAACAGTTTGCGTGAGGCATAATACAAAGTCATATTTCTCAGATGAGAAAACAATTGCTATGGGGGTACCACAGGGTAGCGTACTTGGTCCGATTTTGTTTATACTGTATGTAATTGATATTTCAAATATTATGAGAGACCCAACTATAACTTTAACTTCATATGCCGATGACACCAACTTGCTTATTGTAGAAAAATACTATAACCAATTGTGTGAAAAAACTAATAGTGCCACAGATAATATTGCAAATTGGTTTCAAAACAATGCTCTAGTTCTAAATACATCTAAAACGAACTGTATTCTTTTTCGACATGGCAGAAATACTTCAGCGTTTCCTGATTCCATTAATCTTTATGAGACTCAAATATCGTATGCTAACAAAACAAACTTTCTTGGTATTACCATTGATGAAAATATGTGCTGGTCAGAACATGTGAAACAATTGTGTGGTAGACTTAGTAGAATCTGTTACGCTCTCAAAGAACTGAAGAAGGTTGTAGATCCTGAAACTCTCAGAACAGTCTACTTTGGTCAATTTTATTCGGTTATGTCATACGGAATCCTTTTTTGGGGTGGATCACACAGTCAAGAAGTCTTCACAATTCAAAAAGAATGATTAGAATTCTGGGAAATCTCAAAATAGGTGAATCCTGTAGAGGACAATTAAATCTTTAAATTTGTTAACTGTACCTGGTATATTTTTTTCTGAATGTGTAAACTTCGTTTTCAAAAATAAGCATTTCTTCGATGGTGTACTGCCTACCCATTTTTATGATACAAGGCACAAAAATAATCTTACCTTCCCTATACATAAGACCAGTCTTCTTGAAAAAGGCAGTTTTTATAAGTGTGTAGAATTTTATAATATGCTTCCTAGCAAAATTAAAGAGATGAAAAACCTCTCCAATTTTAGAAGATCAATCATCAGTTACTTAATCTACTCTGAACCATATAAAATTGAGGACCTAAACCAAAGAATTTTTGCCCAGCCTTAGTGTTAGATTTGGTTATAACATTAGTTCCACCATATATATAGTGTATATCTCAATGTTAGTAAAAATGGAATCTGTATTTTATTTCATGATGGTGCTGTAGGTTTTGCTGGGTTTTCCTACAGTTTTAGAAAAGCAAATGCGCCACCCCGTTCAATAGAAGCTGCCCCAGTGCACAATCAAAAATACAGTCAAATAATTGCAAATTCCATTTTTTGCTTTGTATTATTGTAATAGTTGAAAGCACATATAGGAGTCTTCTTGCATTAGTTATGACTTGTACTATACAAATTGTAATTTGTCTCTGGTATTAAAATAAATTCTATTCTATTCTATGTGTAGTTATATTTTTTTATTCAACACTTTTTTTACTCACAAAATGTGATATTTTAGACATGTCCTGAAAATTGACCTACGGCGGTTTTTCATTATAATATGGTTTTGTTGATATTTATTATAGATTGATATTTATTTGTAAACTGAAAAAAAAGATCTATCTATATAATAAAAATGAATCTTGATTCTTTGTAAGCGCAAAACGTGAGAATGGCTGGACCGATTTGGATTTTTTTTTTTAAACGTTATAGTTCAAGGATGGTTGATACGGAAAAAAATTAGAAAGTTGCCCGGAAATTAGGAAACTCAAGAAATTTGGCCAACAAAAAGAATATCGGCTAAGCTCTTAGTAAATGTCCGAGTAGCTAAATGGTTAGAGCGTGTAACTCCAAGGGCCCGGGTTCAATCCCCGGACGTATCCACACATTTTTTAAAATTTCAACACTCAAATCAAAAACAAAACATGTTTTGTTGTTTGTAATAGTTCGAATAAGGTTTTTAGGGAAATAAATATTTTTTAGAAAAATTATTGGATTTGGGAAAAATTTAAAGTGCTTTCTTCTATGGGATTTTTGAAGACCATAATACGATTCGAGCGATGGATATCTGTAATTCTTTGGTTGTAGAAAAGTTTTCAGGAATATATATATATACATATATATATATATATATATATAAGGAATTTAATGGACATTGCCCTCAGAGAAAAGTGCTAACCGTAGACACGTGTTTCGGGCTCTCGGCCCTCATCAGTACGGTGGAGAAGTGCAAGGATGAACAACACTTGGTAGAAAACGACAAATTAACGGAGTCAACAAACAGAAGCCAGCCGCTCATTTGTGATTTCGGTCAGCAGACCCTGAATTCCAGGGCAACAGCCAACGTCACCTCGGAGGCAGCTCTAGCTACCTGCGTGACATCCGAGTCCAGGAATATAAATATGAAAGAGAGTAATATCGAGGGGACTGTTGAAAACAAAATGGAAGGAATTTAATGGACATAGCCCTCAGTGTCTACGGTTAGCACTTTTCTCTGAGGGCTATGTCCATTAAATTCCTTCCATTTTGTTTTCAACAGTCCCCTCGATATTACTCTCTTTATATATATATATATATATATATATATATATATATATATATTTATATATGTATATATTTTTATATATATATATAAAACGGAATAACAGGAAAACGGGAAAACAAGATAACGAGAATAATGGGAAAACGAGATGACGGGATAACGGAAAGGACAGGACATCAACCTCTGTTGGGTCAGCTAGTCGTTAATAAATATTTGTTTGAGAAAAATAAAGTTTCATTTGGTATTAAGTAATTTTATTTAATATTAAAAATCTCGATTTTATACTTGAGGTCGATATTAATAATAATTTATTCCTAATAAAATCATTTGTTGTGTGATATTACCAGAAACGTACCTATTCATAATTAATTTTAAGTTTATTCAAAGTTAATAAGTCATATTAACAAATAATAAACATTTACGTTTTGCTTTTTCCGCGTTATAAATTATTCGAATAAATAATTCATTAGTTGTTAATTCATATAGTTAACTATGAATAAACTGTGTACGCATAAGTAAACTGGACCGCAAAAATAGTTTGACATCACCTTTATTTTATATTATTATATTTATTAATAAATATTTATTAGGGGAATATTTTTAATTTTTCAGTTATTTTCCCTAGCCCTCAAAGGATTTTTTAATGAAATATAATATGTCCCAATAACTTGAAAACTATCATTTTAATTTCTCACCAACTTCAGGTACTTTTGTAAAAATCACGGGGTAAATTATACCAAAATTGTTGATATTTTTAGTTCAATAGTTTCATCGCGTTTTTATTACCTTAATTACCCCAAATATTATATTCACTATGTTCCATTTATTTTCATTACATTTCAAACCTAAGTATATTTCCGGTATTTTCAATACCCTCAGTATATTTTAATTATTTTCAATACATCTCTAGTACTTTAAATTCCTTCAGTATACGTTAATTATTTAAATACATTTTCAGTACATACAAATACTATCATTATCCTAAATATATTTTAAATATTTCATCATTTTGTTTTTTTTTTCAGTATATTTTAAATATTGTTCATTATCAGATATTTAATTATGGTGTACATATTTTGGGTAGTTGTTTTCCCCTCGGATATATCCAAATGCCTGAAATTCCGGAAAAGTCAGTTACCAACTTGATCGTTCACGGTGAAAGTTCACTCTGCAGATACATAAAATATACAGGGTTGATCAAAACTAGTGTCCTTTACTGATAATTTCCTTGAAGTAGTTATGATTGATATTGATGTAATTAAAGCATTTTCAGAAATACATTCTGTTCGGCACACATCTGCCGGAAGATTTTGAATAATATTATCTACTATGATTAGTAGAACAACTCGAATGATGGTAGAACAGTCTCGAGAAATATTGCAAATAATTAAAACAGAAACATTGATTTACAACAAAATAGGAAACGAAATATGCTCATATTCCATTAAAAAGACGTACCTATATGGAATGTGTAGATTGCTAATGAAGAACGACAGGAAATCCAGAATTATTCAAGTTTCTGTCTTCAGATGACATCCTGTTGGAAACCTTGGGCTCACTGCCGGACAACTGTCAATTGATCTTGATTGATGATGTATTATATTACCTACTTCAATATCAAAACTGTGGAATTCTTTGAACAGAAAAACAATATATAATAGGGTACCAATGAACTAAAACGAATGATGACATGAACAACGTACAGAAAAGGATGATAGAGTCAGAACACCTGATTAACTTGTCCCTCTCTATGTTCAGAATCCTCTATATGGATGAGAAGGGCACTTGATGGATACCTTATATACTGTTCATGACGTGGGTAGCCAAGGTACCAGATAACACTGGCCACATGGGCACAACATCCAAGGGTCCTGGCTCCAGTTTTACAAGTGAAATAATATCCAAATATAACATCGTCAACATTATTGATTTGTTCAATATCCCCTACATTTGCTTCGAATGCTATGAATAATTCATATTTGGTGGCATTACGGAATCTTGAATTACTCTCATTCGTAAAAATCCACGTACATTCGTATTTGCATCCATTTGAAATTGATTTTCATCATGATGATATACAGTATCTTGTATATACCATGCTGCCAATTCTACCTGGTATATGCCAACAATTATATCTCGTACCAATTGTAAATCTAATCTTAGGAATTCATTGAAATGATCCTGTCTGAGTAATGTCCACTGACAACGTCTTATATTTAGATTTTCTGCTTCAACTCTGGCTTGAACTACGTTGACTGTATTAGCCTTTTCCAACATTATATTGGCTATTTGTAGAAAACATTTTATATTTTTAATATGATGTGTATAAATATGATGTGTTATAAAAAAATTTGAACAATGTCTCCAAAAGACCATTCTGTGCCTCAGCTATCCATCTAGTTTTTGTTATGATTCTAGACTTGTTGGCTTCGTCAGTTAGTAGTTGTCTTTGTCCTCGAGGTAGAACTGAAGGCATTTCACAATAAATGCCGATATTCTGAAGAAAAGGGAGAGCATCTCGGTAGCCCCTATCTACAATAAAAACATCACCTGGATGAAACCATCTTCTCATTTGGTTGACATCTATATTCAATTCATTCTGCAGTATGCGTGCATCATTATTTTCCGAATCTGCGGCATCATTAATTCCCGAATATGGGCCTTGAATATCATCCCAAATGTAACCATCAGTACCCAACAATTAGGACTGCTTTGATTAAATGTCTCCCTTTGTGTTGAGAATATGATTGTTGTAATACTCAAAAGTTGCAACTGTTATCGAAGTACAAATAAATACCATCTATATAAACTATTGCTTTCCATTGGGTTGTGGATTGTACAATTGATTCGCAAAAACACTCAGATGTCGTTCTATAAATTGTTCTTTTGCTATTGCGGTAAATCCTATATTATCGGGTACGAAACGAGTCTTCAAAGATTCTCGCACTTTAGTTATCACTAAACTTGTTGCCTGGCGGCTTGAATATTTTAATATGATGGTTAAAAATTTATCAGAAATACCTTGTCGGAGTTTGCATAAGAATGCCAATAAATCTTTTTTAGAAATATGTCATCCCTCTATCTTGTCTTGGTATATATACACAATGATTATATAAGTCACCAAAATGTTATTTTGTGAGCGGAGCAATGGATTTGAATTCTTCATCAGAAAAACTATTTACGCTTAGTAGCAGTTCTGAGTTCGTTTAAAAATGATTGAAGTTCCTGACCTTTCAGAGCGTAAGGTCTATTGATATATCTTAAGCCTATCTGTAGGATGGGAAATCAAAACCCTCGATCATCAAGATGAATTCTAGGAACGGGTATTTTCTGGTATATAGATGTTCCGATTTATGAACACGTTGACTCTGCATTCTATTGTGAGTCTTTGAAGATCAGCTACACCATTGCAAATGAGACACGTGTGCCTTAAGGATTGTGTTGAAATATTAAATCTCAAACATCCTGGATCTTCTTGAAGGTGATGAATCTCTTGAATAATTGATTGGTTGCATGTTAAACAGATTATATTTCCATCAATTTCTGCGACATGTGAAATAGGGTGGGCCGATTGGTATAGGGGATTTGAAAATTTGTAAATGCTTGTGTCTGCAACTATAAGAAAGTTGTGAAATACGAAAAGAAAAATATTTCATTATTTATTTTTTTTATATTTCTATTTTTTGAACTGCCACAATGACATTAAAGTTTCCATTTTAATAATTTCATATTTTCAAAATCTGCAAATTCTCAAAAGTTGCACTAGTTAAAAAGAAACACATTTTCTTAAATACTTTTTGCCTTATTTTTGCAATTTAAACTGCCACAACAGCATTTTTTGAATTTTGAATTAGTTATTTAATATTAAGCCAAATGCAGTGGTTCAAGATAGAGGTAATATTTATTATAAAACGAATTCACAAGTATTGCAGAATGCAAAATGAAAATATTTTAGTATCTAACATAATGGTGAGTTTTATATAGGTTTGGATATATAACTTGAAAATAGGTATATTATCAAACATTCTTTGAACAAATAAAACTTAATTTAATTTATAATCTTGCTTTGATCCAAAAGAAGGTATAATTTCACGTGATTCCAATTTTGTCCTTATTACACCATCTCTGTTTTCACTACCACAAACTGTAGCTGAAGCTTCCGTCACAGCTCGTTCAACCGCTTGCTTGTGACATGGATATGATTTTATTTCAGAGAACACCATTGAAGTATCCGGAGTTTTCACGATATCAATCAAAACTTCTACAGGTAACCCCATTGTTGAAGGCGGTTCAGTAATGACAAGAGTACTCCAATTAATCAAGTCCATAGAGCTTGAGGCGTTTATATTCAGCGAATTTGGAACTTTAAATTGTCGTAGTGATTGCTGTAGGTTAAAGCTTCGAGCTTTGAAAATTCCACGCACAGCAAGCTCCCGGATATGCTGTCTGGTGTCTCCTAGCATTCCAATCAGGATATTTTCACGATGTGCGAAATATCGAAGTATCACTGGATCAATCACATCCTCCAAATTTTTCGGAAATACCTAGATAACTGAATTGATTTCCAGACATTAAAGGCTCCCTGCAGGCATGATGGTTTTGTTTCAATAATGAACCACATTGGACCATACACCTCTAAAATAAAAGTTACCAAGACAACCAAGTTTTCTGATGGTTCGGCGGTTGAAACGTATAGCCGCAGTATACGATTAGCTGTTCTTAGCCATCGGGAATGCACAATTCTACCAGGGCTTCGTTTGGATAATTTTTAATCTACAATTCCCTTTGAAATCGCATCACATATATCAATAATGTATTTTCGATCTGTGCTTGGATCAGTCTTAACAGAATCATTCAATGCCAGAACATTTGACTCAATTATGTTGAGTTTACTGTAAAGAAAAAATAAATAAATACAATAGAAAATAAAATAGAAATGAATAGATTACCAATGGGAAGCCTCTCACATCCCTTCAATGCCTGTCCAATAGGTCCACAGAAGCCCTTAGGCCTAGTTGGGCTGCCATCAAGGAAATTTATGAGATGTCGCAATGGCAGTTCATTAGCATGCAACTGGCAAACGAATCATTGCAACGGTCTATTCAAATGTTTCTCCAATTGTACAATTATTTCCGAATGTTTTCCAACATTGACGTTCGTTCCATCGCATCCTAATTCTTTCATCTCATCTGTTGTAATATGTGATTCGTCCAAGTACTTCAAAATACATTTCATGATGTTTGGCGAAGTTCCTGATTCAGGACAAATATACCGACTCTGGCATTCTTATGAGAGTAATGTGCTTCTCATCTTCACGTCCATCGAAAAACAAGCCACGTAATAATGAATTTTGTGTGTTATCTATTATATCTTCACGTTTCTTCTAGCTCGACGTATCTTGTTTCTATCTATGATACTTTTATTGTCCTCTTCATGTATAATACCAACGTCCAGTAGAACGGCTGAAGCTATTGCAGCCCCAGCTTTATCAGAAATGGCATAACAATCAAGTGTTCTCGCTGGCACAGGAAGTTGTAATGAATTGTTGCGGATTTGTGAACTTCCTTGATGTGGAAGTTTAAAACATGAAGATATAGAAAAAACTATTACATATGCAAATATTTGAATTTTGACCTTGAAATTTCGGTGCCCTTGTGGCAGTTGAAATAATGAAAATATGGAATACTTTATTTAACAAAAATGTTAACTTTTAAGTCTTAAACACGTTTTGCATTTGCAGAATTTTCCATTGACAACATTCAAAATTTGAAAATTAGCTGTCATTGTGGCAGTTAAAAACATGAATTTTTTTTTTTTGTGAAATGAAAAAAAAATCGTTTCTTGGTTTTGCAACTTTTTTATAGTTGCAAATTCCCATTTTTGAAAAACACCAAAATCGGCCCACCCTAAGTGGAAGTCCCCTTTGGTCGCGTCTTTCAATGGCAATTTCTAGTTTCAATTCATTTGGTTCTCCATCGAGTCGCGCCATATTTTGTGTATTGAATATAACATCACACGTAAAATAATTAAATCGGGGACGATTAGCCATTTTTTCAATAATTGATATGATTTCAATGAGAACTTAACATATGCAATGATTGCAAAATGACAATTCAGTATTTGTTAAACAAATGGATATGGTTGCTATATGTCATTCCAAACCAGAGGCATTCTGACCAAACTAAAGTTGCAGCTAGTCCATCTCCTCTCCATGTGTGGGTACTTTTCAAATGAACTTACTGGCATACATGACTTAGAGTAAACATTTTATGGCATAGGTTTACGAATGGAAAGTGTGAGTCCATATTTTTTCGTAATAAAGAAAGCATTCATATGAGATTATATTGGCCACAAATAGTTCACAGCAGGCTACTAAACATGAATTCCTTTCCATATACAGGAAGTTTCAATTACCAATCAATTGAGGTGTGAATTCGAGTAACGAGTATGTTTTGCGAATTGGTAGTTTTGCTAGTCATTGGTGGGAAGTCGATTGTGGTTTATTCTAAAATTCCATATGCAACATATATCTAGAATCTAGAAATTCTCCAAGGAATATTGAAATTGATTGTTGTTACGCGAATGTGATACACTTTGTATAAGTACGAAAAAAAAATTGTAATAAAATATGAGCATATGCATTTTGTTTTATTTTTTGATATTTTTCGAGATTCTTTTACCTTCACTCGAGTCGTTCTACTATTTATTTATTTATAAACGGGTAAACCATTTCACAATTTACCATAATAATAATAATTTCAACAAATTAATTAATTACTAAAAACTTAAACTATAACTTAAACTAAACAAGGATAGCACACCATCTGGTATCAGATTTGATGTGATTTGAGGGCGCTTTTGACGAGAACCAATGAGCTTCCAAAGACATCTACATTGAATGAATTAAATGTGGTTATCATACGAGATATAGGAGAATACTTTCCATAATTACATATATGCAGAGATGTGGCAAAAGTCTGAATTGTTCTGGTAGCCCTTACTGGGACATAAAGAGCAAATCTAAAAAGCAAGTTAGGACAGGTGACCAAGTTGTTAACAATTTTGTAGGTTAGTATGAGGTCAGCATGCATGCGCCTTGTATACAATTCTTGAATATTCAACGTTTCACGCATATGGCTAGCAGAAAATTCAGTTCTAGGGACCCCCAACTTATGCGAGAGACGAAGTAGAAATTTATTTTGAACCATTTCAATTCTGTGAATTTGATTGTTGTATGATGGTGACCACACATTGGATGCATATTCGAGAGTTGGCCCTACCAAAGTGTTGAACAAATAAGTTGGAGTGTTTATATTTTTGAAGTCTCTTGTGTGTCGATTTATGAAACCTAACATTTTCAACGCTGTATTTATGATATCCTGATGTAGACCAAAGTTCCGTTTACTGTTCATTATAACTCCCAAATCTCTAATATTGAATACTTCTTCCAATTCGTTGTTATTAATATGGTAGTTGAAGCATATCTTTTGACGTACGTGTTTTGTGGAAAGTGATTGATTTACATTTTGATAAGTTGAGGTATAGGTCGTTTTTTGATGAGCACCATCTTGCAATATTATCCAAATCAGATTGAAGCATTTCACAGTCCGTTATTGAGCAAACTCGTTTAAAGAGTTTCAAGTCATCGGCAAATAACATGAACTGACTAGGTTTCATTTCATTTTCTATATCGTTTATGAAAATGTTAAATGGACCAAGATGACTCCCCTGTGGAACACCAGAATGCACTGTAATATATCTTGATATATAACCCTTTAATCTAACCTTTTGAGTTCTCTCATTCAAGTAAGATGCTAGCCATTGCAAAATGTTTCCATAAAATCCTATTGTTTCCAATACTACTCGTAGAATATTTAGGTTTATACATATCATTCAAAATATTCCAGAGAAAATTGTTCAAAATCTTTCAACAGATGTGTATTGAACACATATTTGTGGAAATGTTTCAATAAAATCAATATCAAACATAACTACTTCTTCGAGGAAATTATCAGTAAAGGACACTAGTTTTTGATCCACCCGGTATATTTTATGTATCTGCAGAGTGAACTTTCACCGTGAACGATCGAGTTTGTAACCGACTTTTCCGAAACTTCAGTCATTTGGATATATCAATAAGCAGGACTGGTGCAGTTTCATGAGAAATACATAATAGATATGTCAGTTTAATTCAGGAGATGCTAATATCATCAATCGCAATTGATATCAGTATCCTACAAAATATCTGAAAATGAATGAAATTCTACATTCAATTTTTTTTAAATCACTGAAAAACTTGCTATTTTTGGACAAACCCTGTATATCATCTGTACATGCAGGAATCATTGTTCTCTATAGTGTATTCAAATCGGCCGTATGAACAATCGGTGCCCACTCAATTTGGTTTATATATTCAAAAAAGTCTCTTCACAATGACCATTTGAAATTTTGGAAAAGATATCTTTAGCACCCTATATAATCTAAATTGTTGAATTTAGAGCGGTGGTGCAATGGAGACATTTGATCAGCATCACGAGTTCTGCAATATATAAAAAATTCGATCAAATTCACCGAAAGCCAATTTCCCATTGATGTGGTGCGAGATCCGTTATTTCATTGTAATGGTCGATGCAGAACATTCTGAAGGAGAATCCTCCAAACTACTATGATATATCTGCAACTTCTATCAACAGTGTATCTTTTCACATATACCAGTATATTAATGAAATTCAAACACAAAAAATTATTATGTTACTCTTTAAACGTTGATGACACAACTTTGATGTCACTGATTTTATATTGGTTTTTAATTAATTACAACAAACATAACTAGATAAATATATAAGGAATGATGATCTTGCAATATTCATTTTTCAATACATATAATATAAAACTTAATTTTCCAGAGACACAACGCTCAGAAAAATAATGTGTTGCTCTTCCAACCAACCCCCATTCAGAAAATTAAGAATAATTTGATTCACTATAGACAGCAGATGAACTCCGAGTATACTGAGGATGAACATGATGACGAAAACTTTCACAACGAGCAGTTTATTGATAAAAACTGCAACGAAATGCCACAAATCCAAAGCAGTACTTTTATGGATCCACAGAATAGAACATTCATAGAAAAGCATCAGAATGCAATATCTACAGATGATAGGCCGCAAAGTAATATATCAAATTGTTCTTCGGCTACAAAAATTATTTCAAATCATAGTCGACAGCATTCAGAAGACATTTCTAAAAATCCAACAAATTTCTCATTCGGATTGACAGGGGATCAAAAAGTTGCACAAAACAGAGATAATTTCACCAATCAGAATCGAGATAAGTTCCCTTCTGACAGATCCGAAGCAATCACTGGGAATCGAATACAAACGCTACAAAAACCAATGAACATTGAAAAATATCCTTCTTTGTTGCCGAACTTCGAAGATTCTGAAAGTTTTGGGGAAGTTACAAGAAAACAGCCTCAAAGCTTTGCTCCTAGATTGCATAGAGGTTATCTAGGTACTTCATGCAAAAAAAGTGTTGTCCCACCACTCATGCAATGCAGTGATAGCAATAAGGAAAAAAGGAAGCAACAGAGGAAAAGAAAATTGTATAATCCCGAAGACTTGGAAAGTCTGGAAGATCTCCTTGATAAATAATGTTTTCAGTTAAGATTCAGTTACGTTCTAATAAAGGGAATTATTCAAGAATACAATTATGCAGAATAAAGCTTTCGGACAGAGTTGTTTTTATTCCAAGGATACTCAATTCAATTTCCGTCTGAAAATAAAGTTTTGGTAGGATATCATGTGTGTAGTCTTTTTTGTGAATGATTCTAATAATCCATTTTTGTGCCTTATACAGTGGATTGAAATGGATATTATTCATTCATTTATTAAGTAATCTACAGAACAGCAGTTCCAATAAGCGAATATAATATTGAAAACTAAATAACCATTCTTAAAATAACATTATCAGTATAAAACTAATATAACTATAAAAACACTAGGAACTCCATATTTACGTAATTTACATTAAGAGACACATGACTAGCCTATCAAAAATGATAAATTGAGTTATATTGTCATTTATTTACTCACTGTTACAATCCATATCTAGGGATAACATTTTGTTATAATTTTTTTTTGTATATTTTTACAATTAAAAAAAATTTATATTTTTTTAACAATTGGCAAGGGAATACATTCAGTAGGTACAATGGATAATTTAGACCTAGATTGGTCCGAGGTTCAAGACAGACAAATATATTCCTTCTATTATTGAAATGTACTGCAGTTTAGACGAATTTGGGAAAAAAATTGGGGATTATCTACTTCATTATGTAGTAACTTATAGCCATTTTTCTCCTAAATTCTAGAGTTGAAAGTTTAAATTCCATTAGAGAAGTGTGATTGAAAATATGGTAACCATATTATTCCAGGAAACTACAGACACATGCATTATAAAGTGATACTTATGTGATATTTTGGTGAATTTAAAAGCAGTGCCGGTTTTAGCACTATCAGCGCCCTGGGCGGGATTTCTACGGCGCCCCCTAACTGCAATTCAAACCAATACGAAAAAACGCAAAGGATATAATGAAATAACCATTTATTAAAAGAAATAACCATATATTAAAAAAAAAAATAAATTACTTTTCTAGCCTTTCTATCGGCGAACTCTTTCATTGGGTTATCAAAGTCGATGTTTTGAACAATTTCATTTTCGATTGACAAAGTTGCCGAGTTTGTCAATCTAGATTGAGATATTGTCGATCAGATCAGCTTAAGCTTAGAAATACTCCTCTACCCACTAGCAACCGTTACGGGTATAGTCAATAATATTCGCAATGCTATCCATACATTTGAATATAGTTCTTGTAAGTTGCGATCTTTGATAAGATTTAAAACAAAAACAGGAGAATCCACATTTTGATCAGGCAGAAAAGATTTCAGACTTACGCGTTCATCACTCAGCATACAACCATCTATATCTGATTTAGAGTTTAGAGAATGTTGACACCCTGTATCTTGAAAACGAAGCATTACCGGACCTATGTTCATATGAACTTTTCGTCTTGGAATTACTCGAGAATCACCCCTTCAAGTTTGGCCACGTACTTACATAACACCCTGTATAAAGATGCGCCTGCGGCGCCCTTCATATCCGGCGCCCTGGGCGGTCGCCCAACCGCGCCCTACCCTAACGCCGCTACTGTTTAAAAGGATTCCTAAGGATAAAGTCAAGCATTTTATATGCTCTGTTTGCGATGTTGATCGTATGCTGCTCATTACCCCTAAATCTTTACATACTGCTTTTTTAATTAAATATTTGTCATTTATTGTACATTGAGATGATTTGTTTTTTCCTAGTAATTGACATACGACTTGTCCCTGGCAAGTCGACTTGCCAGAGACCACTCGTAAACTCGTTATCTTACTGCAGTAGAATCTTCTTCATTTCTGGTTTCCTTAAATAACATAAACTCATCCGCAAATAGAGCACATTGTGAGTCCTGAATAACCTCTGGCAGATCGTCTATCAGTAATAGAAAGAATAAGGGTACAAGGTTTGATCCTTTTGGTACACCGGATCATGTGAAGAAATCTCCAGATTTCCCTCCCTTATGAACTACATATTGTTTCCTTTCTGTTAGCTACGATGCAGATAACTTTAAAAGTCGACCTGAAAACCCAAAAGCGTATATATTTTTCCATACAACCTCATCAAGAAGGCTTTAAATATGTAAAAATTGTTGGAATCGACTAAATATTATATTGATATTCTTGTATATGGATATGAATCATCCTGTATATGTTTTTCTTAGTTGTTATAATTTTGACATATATTGAAGTTGTCAGTCATACGTTGAATATAGAAGTCATTAAAAAACGTTTATTCTGTAGTTTCATATACAAATACAAACCACAGCCTCTAACAGGTTATGGGCCCAGTCTAACCAATCTACAGTCTTCAGAGAAGCAGTTAAGAAGCAAATTGACGAAACACAGAAAAAAAAATGAATGACATTAAATCGACAATAAAAAGATACTCATGAAAGAAGAAGTATGGGACATAGTTATGGAAGAAAAGCCTGAAGCCGCAGATGTTACTTGGGAAAATAAAAATAACAAAGCCAAAGCTCTAATTGGATTGTTAATCGAGGATTCTCAGTTGATGCACGTAAAAAAGCTAAAAACTGCATATGAATACTGGAAAGCTCTGAGAGAACATCATGAAAAATCAGCGTTATCCAACAAAGTATTGTTACTGAAAAAGCTATGTAGACTACAACTCAACGAAGGTGATAATATGGAAACTCATCTCATAAAACTAACGGAGCTAGTAGATAGACTCTCAACTATGGGTGAAAATCTTGCTGATAACTTAATAGTAGCATTCATACTCAGTAGTTTACCAGAAAGTTACAACACTATTGTATTGGCATTAGAAACAAGACCTGAAAAAGACTTGACAGTAGAACTTGTCAAAGAAAAATTGATTCAAGAAAGTAAAAGACGAAATGAAACAAGACGAGATGAAAACCAAATAGCTATGAAATTGAAGAGTAATAAATGTAATTTCCAAAAAACAAATAAATCTTGCGATTTCTGCAATAGAAGAGGACATATTCAAGACGAATGTTGGTTCTACAATAAGAATGAATGATATCCGAAGAAAAAGAAAACCTGGCCACAGAGAAACAATTCAACACATAAAGTAAAGAAAATAGTCAACAATAATGATGAAGAGGAACATGAAACGGAAAATGAAGAGGAACATGGCGATTAATATGAAGGAGAAACGAGTAATGATGAATACCATGTATGTTTCATGATGACACCTTCATTCAACTAACGGAGCTAGTAGATAGACTCTCAACTATGGGTGAAAATCTTGCTGATAACTTAATAGTAGCATTCATACTCAGTAGTTTACCAGAAAGTTACAACACTATTGTAATGGCATTAGAAACAAGACCTGAAAAGGACTTGACAGTAGAACTTGTCAAAGAAAAATTGATTCAAGAAAGTAAAAGACGAAATGAAACAAGACGATATGAAAACCAAATAGCTATGAAATTGAAGAGTAATAAATGTAATTTCCAAAAAACAAATAAATCTTGCGATTTCTGCAATAGAAGAGGACATATTCAAGACGAATGTTGGTTCTACAATAAGAATGAAGGATATCCGAAGAAAAAGAAAACCTGGCCACAGAGAAACAATTCAACACATAAAGTAAAGAAAATAGTCAACAATAATGATGAAGAGGAACATGAAACGGAAAATGAAGAGGAACATGGCGATTAATATGAAGGAGAAACGAGTAATGATGAATACCATGTATGTTTCATGATGACACCTTCATCAAGATATCAATGGTATGTTGATTCAGCTGCTACTTGTCACATGGTTTGTGATAAGAATTTTTTCGATTATTTAGATGAAAATATTTGCGAAACAATATACCTAGCTGACGGAACAAAATTAAAATCCGAAGGAGTAGGCTATGGTTATATAAACATAGAAGCTGAAAATGGACATTCATACAAATATAAAGTCAAAGATGTATTATATGTTCCAGTTATAGATTGTAATTTATTATCCGTTAAAAAATTGACTGAAAAAAATTTGACAGTTAATTTCAAAAATGATATATGTACAATAGAAAATGGATCTGTCCTGATTGCAAAAGCATATTTAAAGGGAAATCTATATGAACTGAAAACGGTCAATAAAATCATGTTAACAAAACAAAACACAGTTAAATGTGATATTAATTTACTACATAGAAGACTAGGACATAGAGATATACAAAGTATCAATTTATTGCAAAAGAAGAAACTCGTAAATGACATTGAAATTATAGGCATCGAACAAAAGATACCATGTGATGTATGCATTCGTGGAAAAATGACAAGAAAAAGTTTTCCGAAACTATCAGAAAATAGAACAAACAGTATTCTGGATTTGATTCATTCGGACTTATGTGGTCCAATGAAAACCAGTACTCCAAGAGGAAATAGATACGTTTTAACGTTCATAGATGACTATAGCAGATATTCACATGTTTATTTACTAAAACATAAGAATGAAGTTTTCGAAAAATTTTAAGAATTCAACGAAATGTTGAAAACAAAATTCAACAAAAACATAAAAATATTGAGAAGTGATGGTGGAGGAGAATACACGTCAAACTCAATGATAGAATACCTCAAGAAAAGAGGGATACGTCACGAAATAACAGCACCATATTCACCGGAACAAAACGGCATAGCGGAAAGAAGAAACCGATATCTTACTGCAATGGCAAAATGTATGCTTCTGGAATCATCACTAGACAATAAATTTTGGGGAGAAGCCGTTATGACAGCCAATTATATTCAAAATCGACTTCCCACAAAAGCTTCTCAAAAAACACCATTTGAACTATGAATGATAAAAAACCAAATTTAGGACACACTAGAATATTTGGATGTGATGTTTATGTCTTTATTCCAAATGAGAAAAGAAGAAAATTTGATGATAAATCAAGAAAAATGAAATTCGTAGGATACAGCGAAGAGTTGAAAGCATATAGATTGTTAGATATAGAAACATGTAAAATAACAATAAGCAGAAATGTAATTAAAACAGATAAAAGAAAAAAAAGGACGAAACGAAAAATAAAAGAAAAAAAAAAAAAATCAGAAAAAAAAAAACAAGGAGCTGATGAAAAGAAGGAGGTGGAGATAAAAAACTACTTGAAACTAGAAGAAAATGATGAACCTAAGACATTTGAAGAAGCCATGAAAATGAGAAATAGAAGAAAATGGATAGAAGCCATGGAAGATGAAATAGAATCTATGCGAGAATGCCAAGCATGGGAATTAGTGAAATGTCCAGAAGACAAACGGATAGTTGACTGTAAATGGATATACAAAATAAAATCTGATCCGAGTAACGGAACCATCAGATATAGGGCAAGACTTGTAGCGAGAGGATTCTCACAGAAATATGGAGAAGATTATGATCAAGTATTCGCTCCAGTCGTGAAACAAACAACAGTCAGGGCACTACTTACAATGAGTGGATTAGAGAATAAGATAGTCAAACACCTAGATGTAAAAACAGCATACCTAAATGGAGACTTAAAAGAAACTGTATACATGTATCAACCGGAAGGTTTCGAGGATAGAGAAAACCCCCAGCTGGTATGCAAGTTGAAGAAGAGTATTTATGGGTTGAAACAATCAGCTAGAGTGTGGAATGAAAAAATATCCGAAGTACTGATAAATGATGGTTTCAGAAGGGGCGTTGCAGATCCATGTTTATTTTCAAAGAAAATATATGACAGATTTATTTACCTTCTTATCTATGTGGACGATATTATTTCGGCTACTGATTTCGAAAAAGATATACAAGAAGTACAGAAACTATTGGCAAATAATTTAAAAAAAAAAAAATTGAGGATTGCAAATATTTAGATCGAGAAGGGGTGTTGGAATCGACTAAATATTATATTGATATTCTTGTATATGGATATGAATCATTCTGTATATGTTTTTCTTGGTTATAATTTTGACATATATTGAAGTTGTCAGTCATACGTTGAATATAGAAGTCATTAAAAAACGTTCTTTCTGTAGTTTCATATACAAATACAAACCACAGCCTCTAACAAAAATAACATGCAGTTGACTGTTACTGTTGACCAATTTATTTCCTGCTTTTTTCAGAACACTTGGAAATTTACCGAGGTCAATTGATTCTTTTGGGTGAGCGCGGTTTCGATAACAAATCTGCGTATTTCATCAAAATTTCTGAATTGATTGAGTCCGGACCCGATGCTTTCCCCATTTTTAAAACACATGAAAAAGCAGAATTGTGGAATAGCGAAACATACAGATACCATGCGGAGGAAGTCACGGGCAATAGTTAGATAAATATATATATATATATATATATATATATATTGATCATGAGTAAACTACCCTTATTTAGAAATTATCAAAAAAGTGTAATAAGAAAAGTTGTTTAGAATTAGAAACAATATTCAGCTTTGATATCATAGGCACCTACGCAACAAAAAAAAAACATTTTTTTATGGTTCTAGTCTAGCCTCATAAAGAGTACTAGTATCTCATATACACCTTAGGCGCCTTCCTCATATTACTATAATATTTTAATGCTAAATTTGGTCCAATTTATTATTTGTACTAGAATATCGACGTTTGTTGAAAATGGTTTGAATTTTTACTAGTTTTTAGGTGCAAATTTGATATTTCACTCTGTATGTATGTCTATAATAACTATCAGTATGATTTAATGAAAGAAAATGATTAAATAATTTGATTAATTATTGCTAAACAATTAAATAATACAAATCTGCAAGTTTACGATCACTTTAATCACAGGGTAGTTCTAATTTATGTATTGAACATAAAGAAAAACCAAATTACAAAAACGTAAGTTAGTGAGTTCGCAAAATTGCCAGTGGTAAGGCGAAAAAACCCAAATTTTTTAAAATAATGCAAGGATCAATATTCCTTTAAAACAAACTCTGGTGTGGCATTTTCAATAATAAATTAATTGGTCCATTCTTTTTCCGTGACAATCTGAACAGTGAAATGTTCTTACATTTTTTTATGTTTGAGATAGAGCCAATTATTGATCAATCCTAACAGCAAGAAAGAGAACAGCTATGGTTTCAGTTTGACGGAGCATTGTGTCATAGTACGACATTAATTTAAAAAAATCTCGTACAAATTGGAGAGTAAATGGATTGGTAGATACTCAATATATCCATGGCCAGCAAGGTTTCCCAATCTCACTCCTTTAGATTTTTTTCTACGGAGATATCTCAAGGAAAAGGTGTATACTCGAAGACCATTTCAAAATATCGATGAATTAGAAAATGTTATTAGGGAGTGTTGTGCCAGTATACCAAAATCTTTTTTTGGAAATGTCAACAAAGAATTTTGTGCAAGAACTATAAAATGTTTGGCGATGGAAGGAAGGCAGGTAAAATTTAAGGATTCAATGACTGATTATTCAGGTTTCTGAACGTTTTCGTAATTTGGTTTTTCTTTATGTTTAATACATAT
Organism: Gonioctena quinquepunctata; assembly: GCA_018342105.1. Classification (NCBI taxonomy): domain Eukaryota; kingdom Metazoa; phylum Arthropoda; class Insecta; order Coleoptera; family Chrysomelidae; genus Gonioctena; species Gonioctena quinquepunctata. Next base: position 26,658 of record JAFIRS010002450.1, read on the forward strand.
ATCAGGACTACCCTTTAAGGTAACACTATGAAGTGATCGTAAACTTGCAGATTTGTTTTATTTAATTGTTTAATTTATTTAATTATTTTCTTCCATTAAATCATACTGATAGTTATTACGGACATGCATACAGAGTGAAATAATCAAATTTGCATAAAAAAAACTAGTAAAAATTTCATCCATTTTCAACAAACGTCGATATTTTAGTACAAATAATAAAAAATGGGAAAAAACAAATATTTTGCGTAGGTGGCTGTAAAAAAAATTGTAAAATTGTTTTTAACCGCTTTTGTAGTTGTTTTACCAACCCTCAGAAGTTAATGAAAACTTGTACGAGTTAAGATCACGGGGGCCTTACCTTTTATAGTAGGGTCCAAAACCACTCTTAGGGACTTGAAAACCTTTTCACCGGCTGTGGGAGTCGAACCCCTGTCGGATTGGAAGCAGTGGGTACAAGACTAACGCTTGTACCACTGAGCCACCGGCCCCGTGATTTCAAATCTGAACATTGTTCATAATTCTAAACAACTTTTTGTCGAAAATAAGGGTAGTTTACTCCTGATCAAAATTACAATTTTTTGTTCTTCCCTGTACGCCCTTTGAAAATTTAGAATTTTGACAACTCAAATGCAAGTTTTTTGCAATGCACCAATTTTTATGGAGAGTAATAGTATATGTGCTAGGGGTTTTATTGCTCAAAAATTTTTGAAATTCTCGAAAAAGCATTTTGTTTGAAAATTTTACTGAGTGCGATTTGCGGTCTTATTATCTGATTACACCACACCACAAATTGCACGAGTTGAATTTCCTAGAGGCAAAATGCTTGAGGTTAAATTTCAAAAAAATTGCGATAAAATTCTCTAGCACTAATGATATTCGATGAGAATATTTGCCGAATCACATTTGAAGCTGGATAAAATTACCAGAATTCATATTATATTTGAATTTTCAATGGAGAAAATTACAATTCTCGTTCCAAAATTGAAGGAATCAGATTCATTCATTAACAATGATCATTCACTGCTCTTGATCTCACCCAAAAACTTAATAAATATATATATATATATATATATATATATATATATATATATATATATATATATATATATATATATATATATATATATATAAACTTTTGCACTATCAAGTGAAATATGTTTGTATCTGAAACTGATTGAAAAAAAACTCCTTGATATGGATTCAAATCCAAGCCTCCCGGGTGAGAGGCTGACGCGTTAACCACTAGGCCATGAATATTGTTGTTGATGTTATGAAAATAAGGGTTTTCAATTATTCATTGCCTAACTTGAAAGCCAGAGACTTTTTAGCATGTTGAAAAAGGTATATTTCAATTAAAATATCAAATCATTGTAATAGTGAGTTGAGAATCTCTTATTTAATCAATTTTGCGTTTCCTGTTTCTCTAAATAGGAATTGAATGCGTTGACATATAATTTTATCGTAAAACAATATCGAATCTACTGGTAGTTTTATCACTTATAATTGCACGAGAGGTTTGTATTTTATCAGGTAAATTTGGGTTGTTTAATGAGAAAATGTTGCCTAGCAATTAAACGAGAAAAACTGTCAACTATTAAAAACGCAACTCCGAAGGTGGAGCGTTTTTAGGTTGACAGTTTTTTGAGTCAAATTGCTAAAGGAAACAGTTTAGAATTTGAACAACACAAATTTACCCGATATCAATACAAACATCGAGTGTAATTCGGCAGGACAATTTAATGAAAAAGAAATTTAGAAACATATCAATGCAAACTTTATTTATTTTGGCAACCAACACCGCGATAATTGATAATCAAATGAATAAGTGAAAAAACCACTAGTGCATTTGTCGCTGTAAAAGTTGCAGCTAACTTTTGCCGCTGTCAAACTGACAATTGCACTGTGGCATATGCGATTTTTTAATACACGAGTTGAATTGTCACTTATAATTGCACGAGAGGTTTGTATTTTATCGGGTAAATTTGGGTTGTTTAATGAGAAAATGTTGCCTAGCAATTAAACGAGAAAAACTGTCAACTATTAAAAACGCAACACCGAAGGTGGAGCGTTTTTAGGTTGACAGTTTTTCGAGTCAAATTGCTAAAGGAAACAGTTTAGAATTTGAACAATACAAATTTACCCGATATCAATACAAACATCGAGGGTAATTCGACAGGACAATTTAATGAAAAGAAATTTAGAAACATATCAATGCAAACTTTATTTATTTTGGCAACCAACACCGCGATAATTGATAAACAAATGAATAAGTGAAAAAACCACTAGTGCATTTGTCGCTGTAAAAGTTGCAGCTAACTTTTGCCGCTGTCAAACTGACAATTGCACTGTGGCATATGCGATTTTTTATACATGAGTTGAATTGTCACTTATAATTGCACGAGAGGTTTGTATTTTATCGGGTAAATTTGGGTTGTTTAATGAGAAACTGTTGCCTAGCAATTAGACGAGAAAAACTGTCAACTATTAAAAACGTGACACCGAAGGTTTTAGGTTGACAGTTTTTCGAGTCAAATTGCTAAAGGAAACAGTTTAAAATTTGAACAACACAAATTTACCCGATATCAATACAAACATCGAGAGTAATTCGACAGGACAATTTAATGAATAAGAAATTTAGAAACATATCAATGCAAACTTTATTTATTTTGGCAACCAACACCGCGATAATTGATAAACAAATGAATAAGTGAAAAAACCACTAGAGCATTTGTCGCTGTAAAAGTTGCAGCTAACTTTTGCCGCTGTCAAACTGACAATTGCACTGTGGCATATGCGGTTTTTTATACATGAGTTGAATTGTCAGTATAAAACAGCGAGAAGACGTTTTATCACTATAATTTCGGCCATTTGATTGATGTGAATATTTGGGACAAGTCCTAGATACAGTACTGGACATCAGATGACTAATGTCTGGTTTTGTTTATGTTAGATATATTAACTTCTGTCAACATTGTTTTTTGTCAAAACGTGTATTATTAGTCTGCTTCGTTTTATCCAATTACATTGGTCTGGTTGTATATCGTGTATTATCTTATTCTAATCCCCATACCCAACAACATTGATTGGCTCAAAAATAATGAGGGAAATAGTCAAGAATAAAATTTTCTGACAAATGGATAAACAAATTGCAATGCCTTTTATATTACTTCAAAACAAACATGGATCAATTGAACACCCATTATAAAGGTTCTTCATTTTTATTTTGACAGTTTCGAATTCGACTGACAATTGCAATCAAATTTGCCATGTGTCAAAGTGAAAGTTTGCAATTTTTAAACCTTCACTCTAAAAAACTTTAAAAATGACAAAATCATCCAAAATTGACTCCTATTACGAAAAAGTCCTCCAAAACGCCCTCCTAATGACAGAGGTCGGGATGGATTTGAAAGACAGATATATTTCCGGCGAGAGATACATTTGTCAACTAAAAACGATCATCAGTGGTGCAGACAAGGCCATTTTGGCTCTCCACTCTGTCGCGAAATCTTCGCTCGATCATGCCCATAAGATGGTGTTTTCGATAAGTGAGAGTGAATCTCCATTACTGAAGGAAGAATGCGACAGAATATTATTGATTATCGAAAAGCAGTTGGGCGAATTGGAATTGAGAGTCTCGGACACGAACTGCGAGAGCCTGGACTTGCCACAGTTGAGTGAGAAGATACGCTTTCTAGAAACTAGGCAAAGAGTCTCGGAAAACTGTTTGACCCCCAATACGCCCAGCAGCAAGAACGTCAAGGCCGATGTGAACGAGAGATACCCGGAAAATTTATCCAGAGAGTCTCTGATTGATCTGAATGCTGTGGTTAATCTTCCGCCGGTTCCTGAAGATATATTCACCAGCTTTTCCTCTAAACCAACAAGGTAACTTTCCGACTCGTTACTTTACGATAAATATTGCAAAAACTGAGATAATGATCAAACTAGACAATGGCTCATTGATATGATGTTACCAAAACAATATTTGGGAAGCTTTTGTAATGAAATTATATTTTTCGTAAGGTTGTTGTGAACCAAGTATTTTTATAAAATTCCGTCTTAATATCTTGGAATTGACTAATTTTAAGTAGGAATTCTAATGAACAAATGTACTTGAATACGTTTAAAGTAAAATCCGTTTTGTTATAAACTAAAACTAAAACCCGACAGACGTTGTCCTGTCCAAATTTCTATGTTCCCTAAAATGTTTTTCCCAAAAACTCTCGTTTGCGTAGAATTTCTTTTTTTCTATGTTTTCCTTTATGTTGTTCCATCTAGATTATGCTTTTGACTCCTTCCGCTTCCTGTTGTCCCGTTATCTCGTTTTCCCATTATCCCATTTTCCTGTTATCCCATTTTTTCTTTATTCCGTTTTCCCCTTATCCTGTCATCCCGTTTTTTCGTTATCCCGTTATTCCCGTTATCCCATTTTCCTGTTACCCCTTTTTTTCTTTATCCTGTCATCCCGTTTTTTCGTTATCCCGTTACTCCCGTTCTTACTCAATCCAGTCAACAGATACCTCCATCTGTTAGAATCGTTTGGAGCTAACAGATAATTAATAAACAAATAATTTGCAATAAAATAATATTGCGGCTATAAATTGAGATGTGAGCTATCCTATCTTTCAAGTTAGATCAAACTGCACACTTAATATATATATATATATATATATATATATATATATATATATAAATTACGCGTCACGTTGTTTGTCCGCAATGGACTCCTAAACTATCATTCAAGGGAAACGGTAGGAGAACACCAGTCATGGGGACCACCATGCTTTTTTACACAGATGCCATTTGTAAAAAAACATGGCGACCTCCATGATTGATTTTCTACTATATGAATTTAATTTATACATCAGTCTAAATAACACATACTAACATAAACACGTAGAACGCTCGGAACTGGAGCAAGATATAGATATACTGACTATCCCACTACACAGGAGCATACATATGGACAATGCTTAGTAGACAATAGTGGGGACGCTACGAAGCATCGCACAAAGAGGAGACTGAGAACGTGTATCGAGTTTGAATTCACAACGATTCTAAAGAAGTTTCACTTCAATAAACAAATAATTTGCAATAAAATAATATTGCGGCTATAAATTGAGATGTGAGCTATCCTATCTTCCAAGTTAGATCAAACTGCACACGGTGTGCAAATTTGATTGAAATCAAATCGGTTAAGTAGTTTAGGAGTCCATCGCGGACAAACAACGTGACGCGTAATTTATATATATATATATATTAAGATTTAAATTTATTGAATACGTCAACTCTTCCCTCAAAACAAATTTTATTATTCAACCAAAATTTGGATGAAGCCAAACAAAAACATTTTTGCAGGGCCGGCTCATCCATATTAGGCAAACTAGGCAGCCGCATAGGCGGCAAAATTTAGGGGCGGTGCGGCGGCTTTTTTTGAATAATTTTTTGCGTAATTAAACACTATTACAGTGAAAAGTCATTACAGCAAGCGAAGTAAAAGCAAGCTACCATATGACGCTTTCTTTATTGTACAATGGCCAAAACATAAATATGCGCCCCTCGGTGTCCGCCTGGTACGGTCACATCGTACATCTTCCCCATGCGCCATGAATGTAACCTAGTCAAGGTCAACAGCCCCCTCTCCTCTCACCTGTAAAAACCTAATTGGCTTTTTCACCCAATACTATGCATGACGAGAGATTGAAAACTACGTTTTATGTCATGTTTATCTTAAAAAGTCGAAAAGCGGAAATCAAGGGGTGAAAATAATTATGAGGTGCCACGTAGGGAGCACCAAAATATTTATCACCTAGAATAACCAAATGACTAGAGCCGGCCCTGCGTTTCTGATACTACAACGTTTGAAATACATAGTGTAACACGAAAACAACCGAACTAAAAATAAGGACGAATTTGGCCTTATTTTCATTAAATTAGAATGACAAAACAGTCGCGGTGACAGTAGTCACCAGTGCGCGATAGGCCATAGACTTTAAAGGATATTGCGCCCGGGTTACTTTGGTCACTCTCATGTAGTTCATAAAGATTATCACATTGTAATAACCAATGGACTTCATTAAAAGTCACGGTGACAATAGTCACCCGCACGCGATAGTCCTTAGGCGGCTGACTACCCTGCCCCAGTGTCTCGAGGTGTTCCGGACCATAATTTAGCTCATCAAGTCTATTGAAATGATACAAATTGCGACTGAATATTTTTTATCATTATTAATTATCCCATATTTTGATAGGTTCTCCTCAAAAAAATGCAGAATGTTTCTTCTAACACGCTGGTTCAAAGTCTTTTTCAAGATAGTTACCTTAGAATTCACAGCAAAAATGTAAGCTAATCAAATACTCACAAAAAAGTTCCATAAATTTTTATCAGAGACATATTTTTCAAATAACTGGTGTAGAGGTTAGAAATGGTAGAGTGGTTCGAGAATTCATTTAATTTGGCGTAGTTGATTTTGTAACAAACAATTCCAGCGATTTCTTTTCAAATTTCACCTTGTTATGGTTGAAAATATTGCCCTTTCCTCAACATTCACTCAAATATTTTTATCTCAGTGAATAGTATTTCTTATCGATGGGCCCAATAATTTAGGTGAAATTGGTATTCAAAAAATATAACCCTTCAAAATGTAATTCTTTGAAATCTTCATTCTGGCAGAGGCCATCAATATCTCCTTTTCTAAAAGATCTTTCCCATCATATTTAAAAATCATCATAATTATGCCAATACATAAATGTGGAGACCATAACACTCCTGCTTATTTCAGACCGATTTCCCTGCTGCTCCAAGGCCTTTGAGTGTGTGAGTCACCAAATGTTTTGGTTCAAATCATATCTACCCGAACGTCGCCAAAATGTGCTACTTAATGGAATTGAATCCAAGGAATGTGAAATTGATTGTGGTGTCCCACAAGGCTCGGTCCTGGGACCCTGTCTTATTTCTATTATTTGTCAATGATTTGACTCAAGTGGACATCCGGGGCAATTTCACTGTTTTTGCGGACAATACCACAATCCTATGGCATAACAAAACCATCACTGATCTGTCTGGCCACATCAGTGTGGACTTAAAGAATGGTGCGATGCCAATCTTTTATCCTTTAATATAAATGAAAAGATCATCGTCTAATTTAAATGTGATGTCAAGGAAATCCCCTTGGCGAATGGAACAATAACAAATGTTGCGGACAATAAGTTTTTAGGGCTACATATCGATGGAAAATTAAGATTTGAAAGCCATATCAGTAAACTGTGTAAACGGCTAGCTGCAGGTTGCTATTTTGTACGTGTTGTCTCTAATGAGCTAGATATTGCTAATGCTAAAAAAAGTTTACTTTTCTCTGATTGGACCCATCTTTGATATGGCATCTGCTTTTGGGGATTGTGTTCACAGAAACTCTTCGACATGGTCTTTATTTTACAAAAAAAAAGGGCTTCAAGATATTTATGCAATGCCAAATATCGTGATTCCTGTCGTGCATTATTTCTTGAACACAGGATTCTAGCACTATCATGTCTTCTCATTCTAGAGACGGTATGCCTCATACACAAAAAATATAAGGATAAAATAAAAAACACCTCAATATACAACACACAACTATACCTTCATATTCCTCTCCCAATGAGCACTTCAGCTCTTACACAAAACTCACTAATCTACAAAGGAAGAAAAATATCCAATCATCTTCTCGTAGTTACGAATTTAGAGATGACGCCTCAATAAGACGAAAATTGTTATTTTAAATTTCAAAACTTGGATGTTACAAAGCAAATGTGGTCAATTTCATGAGTTTTGCCTACTCAGGAAAGTTATATTTTTTGTTCTACTCCGAAAATACTATAAATGACAAAATTAGTGGAATTGAATAGATTATTGTATTGTTAACAGAAGGATACAAAAATATTGCCTGTATCTTTCGGATTAGGAGACAACCAAAAGCAATAATAATTGAAATAGAATTTTTAAAATAAAATCATCAGAAAATTCTTGATTTTTTAGGTCGTCTAGTTTGTCATCTCTAAAAAGCATGAGGAAAATCAGAATGTTTCTGCAGAGAGCAGAAAGCTCAGATGATGACGACAGTTCAGATGCTGAAGACCATGACTGTACTAAATTAGTGTATGTAAGTAGAGCAGATCAATATTCATTTGCAGCAGCATGTTAGAGTGAAACATAAAATGAAGTTAGTTTTTCCGTGAAATATGTTTTTACTAACAAATATTGACAGCACCTTCCATCTTCATTCAAATTTAGGTGGGGTATGGATCCTATATTTCAAATGTAGCTAGTGTTTGTATCCTTTTGTTTAAAATTCTGGTAGTGTATGATCTCTCAAACGACCCTTTATTACATATACAGACTACAAGAGTGGATTCTAATCACTGGATTTATGAAAAGCCTTCAATACGGTTAACTTTGAATTAATCCATAAAAAAAATTAGTCAAATAAACAAGAGTAATTGTGTATTCTTGGTTAAGAAACTATTTATTCAATAGAAAGCACTTCGTTTATATGGGAGACTGGAAATTTTCCACCGGAAACATATCTTGTGGTGTATCACAAGGATCAATCCTTGGACCTATCTTTTTTCTCATTTATAAGAACTCTATTTAAAATTTCAACTTATTTGCTTTATCGCCCGGAGATCACATGTTGGAAGAGATTTGATGATGTTTTCTGCTACGTTTGCAAAGAATATATTGAATTTATTAGGGCTGATATTGTTGGTAATATTTATCTTAGCAGACTTTCGTTCGTAATTTACTATTTTCCAAGTGACCTTTGATTTATCCTTAGAGGTGTGTTAGAGATGATTATATGAATTTCTTTTTGCTAGTATAATTGCTCTGTTGTAGTTTTGTTTGTATTCATTGAAAATAACCTTGTCAGCAGGGTTATTTGAGGAGATGCCGATTGTTTTCAGTAGTTGTAAATGATCTCTCCTATGTCGCAATTCATTGTTCGAAAAGTTGGTTGGTCTCCGACTTCTGTTTATGGTACTACTTTTCCTTAGAGGAAAATGTTGACAGACGAAAGAACTATAAGTATTGTTTAGAAACTCTGCTAGTGAATTCAAGGGATAACTTCCATCATAAAAAATCCGCCAGCTCGAGAGATTGTTTACTAGCAGCTAACCCCTTCTGGTTAATGTGTCTATTCCAAATTGGTTCGTTGTCAGTCAACCGATATTTTAAAATACGTACAAATGGTCCTCCATGATCTGTGATGGTTGGTTGTAAGCTGACGACCCAGAGACAGGGTTGGCACTTAGCTTCCCTTGACACAGCGACCAGCTGGGGTCTATTGTATCACTCTGTCGTTCCTCATTCAAACAGGTGTGTGCCTTTAATTAGGTTTAGTAGCCTGTTAAAAAGGTTCTTTGGATTCATGCCTGTTTCCGGGCTGATCTCTCCAAAGGTTCTGTGTCGCCTTCTACTTAAGGCGTCACAGTCGAAGATAATATGAGAGGCTGTTTCCTCCTCTTCATCACATAGCCTACACTCCACGGTTTAGGTGTTTTCTTAGGCGGCAGTGTCCAGTCAACAGACCTACTATTATACGTGCCTTCGTTCTGTTCAGGTTCAGAAGGTCAGCCGTCAGGGTCCGGTTTGGGTGCCCTACCATGACTTTGCTGTGTATTTGCCCGACAGTTTGATCCCAATTTCGTTGGTGACTTCTTTTTATCCACTCGTCGATCAGGGTCCTGCATCGGTTTTTGCTAATCCCATGCACAGGTTCAGGCCCTGTGAATAGCGTTTCAGATGCTTGTCTAGCTAGCTGGTCCGCTTTTACGTTGCCTTCAATGCCTCTATGACCTGGCACCCACATCAAGGTGACCTTGTTGTGTTTTGACAGCTCGATGAGGTTCTGGAGGCAGTCCCAGACCAATTTAGACTTTATCTGTATAGAGTTGAGGGCTTTGATAGCACTTTGACTGTTAGATAGAATGTAGATGTGTTTTCCTATAACCACTTTCTAGATTCTTCTGAATGCATACCATAATAGCATGTGTTTCAGCTTGAAATATCGTGGAGCATTTGCCAAGTGGTATTATGTAGTCCCTTCTTGGCCTTACCCCATTGCATGTAGTCTGAAATCATTTCAAGTTCTTCGATATTGATTACATGAGTGATTCTGGTATGTCCAGTTGTTCGGATTCTCCAGTTTTTTGTTTGTTTCAGTCTGTATGCACTCATCCTGGCCTCTCCAATGACATGTAAGTCAAGGGTTCGAGGTTTAGGATGATTTCCATTGCAGCTGTTGGAGTGCTATTCATTGCACCCGTGATACAGAGACAGGCAAGCCTCTGGATTTTTCCAAGGTTGGTTTTTGCCTGTCTTTGATTTGTTTTGGCCACCATAAGAGTGAGCCAAAGTTACTCTTGGTCTTATTACCGCTGTGTAAAGCCAGTGCATGGCTTTCAGTTTGAGCCCCCAGGTTTTTCCAAAAGCTCTCCTGCACATCATGAAGGTTATCTTGCTTTTATTGGTTACATGTTGGAGATGCGGGTTCCAGGTTAGTTTCTTGTCAAGAATCAGCCCTAGATATTTCACCTGCTCTACTACTTGTAATGTTTCACCGAATAGTCTGGGAGGTATGAGATCTCCCATGTTTCTTCTCCGGGTGAAGGGAATTAGTGTTGTTTTGTTCGGATTTGCCCTTAGGCTCTCTCTGTTATACCATTCCTCTACTGTCCTCGGTGCATTTTGCATTAGCTCTGAGGTTGTTCGAGTATTCTTTCCTTTGATGAGAATGACCAAGTCATCTGCATACCCTTGAGAGTAATACCCTTGGTTATTCAGAGAAATTAGCAGTTCATCTACAACCATGTCCCACAGAAAGGGGGAGAGTATGCCCCCCTATGGGGTACCTCTGGAAATTTCAACCTGCTCTGTTTCCTCGAACATGTTGGCTTGGACCAGTCTATTGTGAAGAATTGACTGTATCCACCTGCAGGTGGTTTCGTCAATGCCTCTTCGAGTGGCCGCAGAGACCATACTTTCAAAGGAGGTGCATAGTGCAATTTCTTTGTTTGCTAGAGACTTTTCAAGCCTTGAAACAAGCTGATGAAGTGCTGTCTCGCATGATTTTCCTGTTGGTTTTGATGTAAAGGCCGTTCTACAAGAGCGGTTTCCCTTATGTCTCTATCTATCAGTTTTTCTAAGCCTTTCAGAAGAAATGACGATAGGCTTATTGGTCTGTATCTTGCCTGGTCGATGAGTCCCGCCAGGTTTTGGAATAAAGACCACGTTTACAGTTTTCCAGGTTTGAGGTAGCCATCCCAATGCTAGACTCAGCCTGTACACTCTGCACAGTTCTAGTGCTAGATATTCAACTCCGCTCTGAAGTAGTATGGGAAATACTCTATCTGGGCCCGGAGACTTGTAAGGCTTGAAGGAGTTTATTGCCCACACTACTTTTGAGTGAGTTCGTTTAGCCACTTCCCATCTTGCCTTTTTTGCCCTCAAATGAAGGTTTGCAGGGATTTCATATCTGGGGTTTTGGTTTGTGGTGACAGTGGATCCTGGGAAGTGTGTATGGAGCAAGAGTTATATAGTTTCCTACCCATGTTGTGTGATTCGGGACCGGTTGTTTGGTGTGTTTCCTGAAGAGTCCCTCAATGGGATTGATGGGGCTACTTTGGAAAGATGTGGAGTCTTGCTCTTTCTGAGGTTTGTTCTATGTCCTCACAGAACTTCCTCCATGACTTTCTTTCAGGGATATAGGTTAAACCAGTGTTCACTTAAACATATTATATTGTAAGGATTGTCTTCTAAGAATAACTGTAACTTTTCAAATTGAATGGCAATACACTGAATATTCAGATGGAAAATCTTCAGAGAGCTGTCCTGAAGATTCACTTTTATAAATCAACACTAAATGAAGATAAATCTTCATTTATGTACATTTCAAATAAAATCATTCCTGATAAACAAATTGAATAAATTTGAAATGAAGGATCCATACACTATTATCTAAATTTGTCAGATTCCCAGCTTTTCAGTTTGATGTCTGATGGAGCCCAAAGGTACTGATTGTATGTTCTTTCATTACACACAAATGCAATGGTGGAAGATGTCCCTTGTGATTCCTAGGCAGGTTAATATTGTTCGGTTTTTGGCCACCATATTAATAAGTCATGGGCGACCAAGTGTTTGATAGGATTAATAGATCATTTTTGACTTAAAATCAAACGTCTTGCCAAACACTCTGCGGCAAGTCCAAGTTGCCTCTATAGTTTAGGGAAGAATGTTGTTATGACTATTCGATGTTAGTTTTTGGTCGATTATAACACCTAAACATTTTAAGTTCCTTGGAAAATGTTAGCCGAGTTCCATTCCCGAGTTCCGAGTTCGTACTTTCGCTTTCTTGTGAAGGTAACCAGCACCGTTTTGTAGAATTTTGAATTTGTACACCAGTGTCTGTTATGTTAATAAATAGTAGTTTAAAAATTCAAGATGGCGGCTCCAAAATGGTGGACGAGTTTTGTGATTATGGTCACTGTATATATTGACACATTACACATTAATGATTTGGAAAATAATTACAGTTACTAATAGTAATCACGGAATTAATAGTAGATTAGAACAAATAATAGTTTAAAAAAATTAAAAAACGCGCTTTTATAAATAAACCAAACTAAAAAGTAGAAAATAAATAATGTTTAAAAACTAAAACACGCTTTTATAAAATCGAACTAAAAATAAATCAATATGTTTAAAATTAAAAAGCTTTTATAGAAAATAAAAAAAATATAAAACAAATTTTAATATTATTTGAATTAAGAATGTTATTAATTTATATTTATTAAAATTTGTTACACTATTCTTAATTCAAATTTATTAAAATTTATTTTCTATTTTTTTAATTTGGTTTTCTATAAAAGCGTGTTTTTTAGTTTTTTTAAAACTATTATTGATTTATTTTTTAGTTCGGTTTTTTATAAAAAGCCTGTTTTTTAGTTTTTTCAAACTATTATTCATTTTCTACTTTTTAGTTTGGTTTATTTATAAAAGCGTATTTTTTAAATTTTTTTAAACTATGATTTGTTCGAATCTACTATTAATTCCGTGATTACTATTAGTAACTCTAATTATTTTCCAAATCATTAATGTGTACAGCTGTATTAATAGTCAAATCTCGATTTTAGAAATCATTAAAAGATTTTAATGTTGTCAATATATACAGTGAGCAGCCATCTTGAATTTTTCAATTTTTACGAAAGAATCATAATATTCGACACCAAAAACCCCCACATACCAATTTTGAATAGAATCGGACCATAATCACAAAACTGGTCCACCATTTTGAGCCGCCATCTTTTTTATAGAATCGGACCATAATCACAAAACTGGTCCACCATTTTGGAGCCGCCATCTTGAATTTTTCAATTTTCACGAAAGAATCATAATATTCGACTCCAAAAACCCCCACATACCAATTTTGAATAGAATCGACCATAATCACAAAACTCGTCCACCATTTTGGAGCCGCCATCTTGAATTTTTCAATTTTCACGAAAGAATCATAATATTCGACTCCAAAAACCCCCACATACCAATTTTGAATAGAATCAGACCCTAATCACAAAAGTCGTCCACCATTTTGGAACCGCCATCTTGAATTTTTCAATTTTACGAACGAATCATAATATTCGACCCCAAAAACCCCCACATACCAATTTTGAATAGAATCTGACCATAATCACAAAACTCGTCCACCATTTTGGAGCCGCCATCTTGAATTTTTCAATTTTCACGAAAGAATCATAATATTCGACCCCAAAACCCCACATACCAATTTTGAATAGAATCGGACCATAATCACAAAACTCGTCCACCATTTTGGAGCCGCCATCTTGAATTTTTCAATTTTACAAAAGAACATAATCCCGCCCAAAAACCCCCATATTGGAGCCGCCATTTTTTTTTTTTTCACACAAAAATTTCCTAATGCATTGTCACCGGAATTATGTACACCTGCCAAATTTCAAATCATTCGGACGTCTGGAAGTGGGTCAAAATCGCGCCCAAAGGAGTCGGTCACAAACATACAAGTGAAGCTAATATAAAGCGTGTAAAAAAAGACTTAATCATAACTGTTCGAGTTGCACGATAGCTTTTCCATTTCAATGACATGGTACAAGAATATTCGATTAACAGTTTGAAAAGTTTGGTGTAGTTATCATTTTTTCGTTGATGTTTTGAAAGGGCACCTCTCTTCTGGTGCGTACTGTATGGAATATCACGTATTTCCACTATGCAATTTCTTTCAGGGAGACAACACGGAAGGCAAATCAACGCATCTCCACAGTCCTCTCAGCAAGAACATATTAGGAAACATCAAAGAAGAAACACAGGATTAATGAAAATATATAATTCACTTAAAAAAAATCAGTATCCTTAACATAATTCACATAATAAAGTGTACAAAAAACAACACGAAATAATTTATTAAAAAGAATCATTGAAACTAATGTTACCGAACCCTTGCGTTGGGTAATTGTGCCGGACCGGAGTGCTCCCGCACCTCAAAGCTCTCAACGACTTGTAGAACAAAAACAGGCACATTAGGAAGGCCACGTACACCTCTATTCTGTATCCGAATATCCAGGCGACGAGGGCTCCGAAAAAGAAATAACCTAAGAATTTGTAACTGGCCGCGAACCGCAAACTGACCCTCGGCGGTAGATTGCTGCTGACTCTGGGAGAGCCCGTTATGGATTTGTCGTAGTGGTAGACGGTGATCGGCGGGCAAAGAATCTCCCGGGAAAGACGGCCCAGGAAAGTGGGACTGTGGTACAGTTGGTAAAATCGTGGGCTATACTGGAAACAATCATATATTGGTGTGAATAACGTGAATAATGAATAAGGCTGAGGTTTACAGGAAATAGTAATTAGAGCGGAGTTGTATATCCTAGACTTCCATAATATGACCCACAAAAAATTAATAACTCTTTTTCTACATGGGAGTATTATGGAAGTTCAACTTTAAGACAGGAATGTTTGAAAAAATCTAGAAATTTACATAATATGCAGAAAATGCATTTTTTGTGAATAAAGTGAAAGGAAACTCGTGTGAAAATGTTTGTGGACAAATATCACAAAACTCG
Source organism: Gonioctena quinquepunctata (assembly GCA_018342105.1). Taxonomy (NCBI): domain Eukaryota; kingdom Metazoa; phylum Arthropoda; class Insecta; order Coleoptera; family Chrysomelidae; genus Gonioctena; species Gonioctena quinquepunctata. Next base: position 41,787 of record JAFIRS010002450.1, read on the forward strand.
TCCACCATCTTTCAGCCGCCATCTTGAACAAAAATTCAAAATCTCCAACCCCAAAAACTCCACATATCAATTTTGAATAGAATCGGACCATAATTACAAAACTCGTCCGCCATCTTGAATTCATGAATTTTGACAAAAAATTCATAATCTACTACCCCGAAAACCCCCAATAGAATCGGACCATAATCACAGAGATTGTCGAACATCTTGGAGCCGCCATCTTCAATTTATGAATTTTGACAAAAAATCAATAATCTTCAACTAATTAATAATCTCGGACCCCAAAAACCCCGACATACCAATTTTGAATAGAAACGACGCGTAATCACAAAACTTGTCCACCATCTTTCAGCCGCCATCTTGAACAAAAATGCATAATCTACGACCCCGAAAACCCCCAAATACCAATTTTGAATAGAATCGGACCATAATCACAGAGATTGTTGACCATCTTAGAGCCGCCATCTTAAATTTGTGAATTTTGACAAAAAATTCATAATCTTCGACCTTGAAAACCCCCCAAATACCAATTTTGAATACAATCGTAAACAAATAAAAGTTTGTAAAAATGCTTCAACTCCGTAAACCGTACGTTGTTTTTATACTGCGGTAAAATTTTCAGTTATTTCATATTACGATTTTTTCTTTTTTTTTCTAAAAAGAGTAAATTTTCAACTGGCTGAAGGTTAGGTCGATGGCCATTTGATTATATTTATATTTTTATTCATCTAATCAATAACGATCTTTTATTATTATTATTATTATTCATATCATGCGTAAAGAGTGAAATATGATGTCGGGAGCGTTTATTATCAATTCAAACATGGACCTGCGTTTCCAGGAAAATATTGATAACTGATTTTCTTTCAGCTCAAAGAAGCATTTTCAGTTTTTTTTTTAATCAGCGCCTATTCATATAATATTTTTATTTGATTTGATACACTTTCCCAGAGCAATAAAATCCTCATTACTAAAATTAATATGCTTTTGACAAAACTCACAATTTCGTTGATTTTCAAAGCAATCTGGTACAGAGTTCTGACCAAAAACGTATTTTCGGTAGTTCTGATAGGATGGAGGTCAGGATCTCCATCGTATTTGATATTTTTGATGCGATTCCTCACTCTCTCTGGAGACAAAAATTTGAAATCGTCAGACATATCAAAGGCGCTGCTGTTGGATACCAACGGTAGCTCTGGCTCCCTTTCCGGTACCTAAGAAAAAATAACAAAGAAAAAAAATTATATCAAATTCCGATTTGACAAGACAAGAAGAATCAAGAAAAACTCTTTAGTTTGGCCAAAAGTTTTTTTTTTCATCGCTCAAATGAAAACATTAATATGCTTAGACAATCAGAGTGCCTTTTCGTTCTTTTCTCTTTAATCTGGTAGGAAGTAGAAGTATTCAATCCGGAATATCGTTACAAAACTGGGGCGTACTTTACTTATTTTCGTAACAATATATTGAAACTCACCTCAGTTGTGACATTAAACAAATCCAATAGGTTGTGCAAAGACACTTGCAAATACATTGGGACTTTTTGGCGGTCCTTAATAGTAAATTCATCGTTCAATGCAGGATTCTGGAAGAAATATTTAATATTGCCCCAGAGACCTGAATACATTTCTTGTTCCTCTTGTTCCTTTTCACGTAGTAATTCCTCGGCATATCCAATAGATTTCTTGATCTGGATTATCAGATCGAAGACCTGAAAAATGTTTCACGAACTGAATTTAACAGTAGATGATATTATGATTTTTTTTCAACATCACAGATGCATGGAACCATTTAATCATTATAGTCACATATTAAATTTTTTACCCCAATCAGAAAACGTTTTCAGACAATTCACAAATTTGGATATGAATCAGTTGAAGATAATTAAGAGCCTAAAAAATATAAGTTTAATAATGGAATTCAGTAATTTCATTACTGTTTGAAATAATCTCGATCGTATTTTGACTGTAATTAATACCTCTTTAAGTAATTAATAAAAACAAATATTTTAAAGACAAGCTTTTATTCAAATACGCTAAAAAGTAAAAAATAATTGCTTTAGATATGCGACGTGAGTTATAGATTCAAGAGCTTGTCCGGCAAAGTTTTCAGTTCGAATACAAAAGTGACAAGCTTTTCAAATCTATAACTCACAGAATAACCTACGTCGCACATTCAAAGCAATTATTTTTTACTTTTTAGCGCATTTGAATAAAAGCTTGTCTTTAACACGTTGAGTGCCACCGTGGAAGCGGAAAATTGGGTATATCAGGCCAAATCCATTTTTCATGTGTAGGGCCTCAAATATAATACACAGGCCAAATATAAAATATACAGGCCAAATATGCTTTTGGGTATGCCAGGCCGTGGTGCGAAAGCCCCCATAGAGATATACGCAAGGCATGCAGCCAACGTCGATACATGCGGCTGAAATAACAGAAATAGTAGTGTATCAGCCACGGATACACACGGCCATGGAAACACCGTATCTTGTGTATCTGTGTTGGATACATACGGCACTCAACGTGTTAAAAAAGTTTTTTTTATAATTGTTTTATTTTGTGATTTTTAGTAAATACGCCTTAATCTATGCATTTTTGTTAATGCATCGTTGTTGAGATTATGTGATGCCTAAAAACAGTTTCAGAGACCAACTTGTAGTATGCAATAATAAACCTTGTGTTTCACTAGTTTGACTAGTATTTAATTGGTAGTTTATTGAAATACTCAAATTCCTGAAAATATATAAAATTACAACACCAAAATTAACAAAACTTCAAAAACTTACGATTGCCTCTATAGTTATTAAGCAAATCTCTTGAAATAATGATATTTTCTATGATAGACATAGTTCCTATTTGACAATATTTTTGTTCAATTTGACTTTTCGGATCAAATTTTGTTTTTATCTATAGGGTGTTCGAATAAAAAATGCAATCTCTATATAAATTATTGAATATTTCTAACACTCCCGCCCGGTACAGCGCTGAACAGAACGAAGTGCTGTACCATCCTTAGGTTTATCAACAGTCAATAAAGCAAGTTTAGTCACAGGTCTCTCGAAGATACCATTGATTTTTTGTACTTTGGCTCTTCTCACTTGACCATCACGGGCTTTCGTCACTTCGATAATTCTTCTTAGTTTGGGAATGTAGTATTTTGTCTGATTTCATTAACAACACTTCCATGATTTTTTGTGTTGAAAGACGTGGTGATACTTTGCAACGATCAATAAGGTGAGATGACTTTCTGGGTAAAATTATTGGTCGCTGGTGTCAGTTCCAAAAGTCAGCAACATCTAATCGCCCTCGGACACGAAGAATGCTATGCTCATCTAGATAAGGTGAACATTTATAAATGTTGCTCTTGGGACTAACTGTAGGTTGTAGTTTGGTGGTAGACAAATTCTTCAATATTTTTAACTCCTCTGGATAAAACTCTTTCTGAACGATTTGTATCAAGGTATTTTCAGCAAGTCTCAGTTCCTCTGAAGATAATGTGCCCACAGATCTATCCTGACTTTTCTTGAGAGTTAAATTTATAAATTTATGAACATAACCCATTGTTCGGAATAATTTATTATACCGACTGAAGTTTTACATCTTTAGAAGAGGCTCGCGCTTCATGGATGCTCGCAATTTCTTCAGAAACTTGTTTTTTAGGAGGATCTTCCGTTGGCCACAGCTGCTCCTCTCCATACAGAAACTCCGGTCCTATGAACCACCTATCAGTTGCTTTCAAAGAAGGTCGTTTACTCCATTTGGTTGCTTCATCAGCAACATTGAGCTTGGTGGGAACATAACGCCAACTGGAAATCATGGAAATATCCTGAATTTCGGCCACTCTGTAGGCAAATATTTGCTTAGCTTCCTGGGCTCTTCAGAACGTAACCAGTTCAAAACAATTTGGGAGTCGGACCAATAAAATGGTATTGTGAATTTTGATTGATAGATGCTGTTTTATATTTTTGCAAATCTTGCTCCCATCAAAGCCATCTAGTTCAAGACGAGGCATTGTCTGGAGCTTGATGGGTGCTACGTGTGTTTTGCACTAACAAGTACGCATTCTACAGTTGATTCTTCATTAGAGATTCTCAAGTAGGCTACTACTGCACTTGCATTTTCACTGGCGCTCACGAAAATGTGGAGTTGTACCTCAGAGGTTTCCCAGTTTGAAATATTATTCAAATAACATCTTGGAATGCTTAGTTTTTCTATATCAGGAGATGTTTCAACCAAAGGAGCCACTTATCAAATTGCTCATTAGATATTGGTTGATCCCAAGTAATCTCTTCTCCATATATCTTGCAGAAGGATCTTGAGATACACTAAGTAATTCGTTATGAGCCCCAAGGGATCATATATTGACATTAATATTCGTAGTATTTCACGTTTCGTCGGTTTTCTCTTGCCCTCTAGGACTTCTTTGTTTCCTTTGTTATATCTCAATGAAAATATAATAAAATATTCACTCAAATTCCACCACATACCAAGAACCTTTTCAGTATTTTCTTCGGAATGCATATTCATGTTAATTTCTATTGGATTTTCAGAGGTTTGGTTCATTATCTGCATGAGTTTTGGTGAATTTGAACGCCAATTTCTTATTTCGAAATTAGCCTTCGAATGGATGAAAACAACTTGTTTCGCAATTTCTATGGCTTCCTCCTCAGTATCTGCAGAATCTAGTAGATCATCCACATAATGGTTTCTTATGATGGATTCGACAGCTCTTGGATACTGTAACGAAAACTTTCTTGCATTAGTATTTTTCACATACTGTGCACAACTGGGTGAGCACGCTGCACCAAAAGTCATTACTTTCATAACGTATGTATCCAGAGGTTTGTCAGGATTACCATCTCGCCAAAGGAAGCGCGTTAGCATGTTGATCCTCAGCTTTATTCCAATTCTTAAGAACATCTCTTTATGTCCAGCTTGAATCCAATGTGTTTCTCTCGAAAACGAAGTAGAACACCAAGTAGAGAAGAAAGCTGATCATCACCCTTCAAGAGCATGGAGTTCAGAGAAATTCTTCTACGGAAGCAGCTGCATCCCAAACGAGTCTGAACTTTCCAGGTTTATTTGGATTGAATAAGGGAATATAGGGAGGTACCAAACTTTTCGTATTGCTGAGAAAGTTCTTTTGAGTGAGTTTCCGGATATACCCTTTTCCATATAATCTTTCAGTTGTGAATTCATTTTCATACCTAACTCTGGATTTCTTTTGATTCTTTTTCTATGCACTCCATTCTTTGGAGAGCCATATTACTACTGTCAGGTAATTTCAAATTATCATACTTCCAAATCAAAACAATTCTGTACTTATTTTCCTCCTGCTCTATTGTAGACTGCATAATATTTCTGCTTCTTCTTAGCTCTTTGAAACAATGGTATTTGATGCTTTGACACCCAGACTTTCTACTGAGAAATATTGTTTACTGCTTCATGGAGCTCAGTCAGTCATTGTGGAGTCTGTACATTCACATACATGATAATTGTAAGACTCACATGATTGCAGACGCATGGTAACAGTGCAAATATTGTCCATCCCAGTCTACACTTAGCAGCAATAGGTTGACCTTCATTTCCTTCTCTGACACGGAGTGGTAAGGCTAAGTCCAGTTGTCCAAACCTATGAGTATTTGGGTTTGGGATCTTTATATGATTGAATGGGTAAATTTTTCAGATAGGGATATTCTCCAACGAAGTTTTGACATTTCAACAGATTGTTGCGGAGACTGAGATAATTAACTGTTCGTGCTGGACGATAATCAAATTGTTTAGCCTGGAAAGTCCAACTATTGAAATTATAACTTTTGAGAACTATTTTCCAAACGCTGATGTTCACCGGTCCATTTCAGGCACAATGGTTTGAATTCCCCTGTAGATTGAGCTCTTCATGATACTTTCATCCACCATCGTAATTGAAGACCCTTCATCCAAAAAATGCATATGTTGAAACCTCTTTATTACCGCTCTTCAATATGACTGGTACTATTCGAATCTAACACTCTGTAGAGATATTTGATGATGATTATTGATTTCAGAGTTAGTTTCATTGGCAACGCATTTTGTTGGGTAGGTTCAGAATCTTTATGGAGGAGTGGATGATGTTTCCAGATACTGATTCCTGTCACATTTGACAGGATATTTGCAGGAAATCGATGTTTTTTAGGCATAATCTACATAGTTTGTGGTCTCTAATGACTTTCCATTTATCTGTTATTGGATATTGCTGGAACATTTTGCAATCTGCTACACATCTACAGTTTTCACTACATACTTTGCATTTTGAAACTTCACTCATAGGCTGTTTATTTGTTCGTGAAGATTCAGAATTGTGAACATTGAGTCGCTTCATTATGCCGTTTTTGATAATGTTCTGTAATAACCAATGTGGGTAGAGCCGCAGACATTGGTTGCTATATTAAACATCCATTCCGCAAATTCTGCCAATCCACATGTTTGTAGAGTTGCATGTAAAGCCCAATTGACTTTCATTTGTGAAGGAAGCTTATCTATTAGTTCGTGCATTAACATTGGGTTGTTCAAATATTCTGTCAATTTGGCAACTTGCAGTGTGACACATAAATTTTTGACTGCTAACGAATTCGACCAATGTTTCCAGTTTTTCAGCCTTAGGGCGTTGACTACTAACAGCATTGATATATGTTTCTAAAATTTGATCAGGTCTACCAAAGAGCATTCTCAAAGTGGAAATGATTTGTGGAACACACTCAGGTAACGTGAGGAAACTGGATACCATGGATTTGGCTGTACCTTTGAGACATTTTTGCAGTCTCAAAAGATTTTCGTAATTGTCAAATCCACATAATTGTGTGGATCTTTCGTAACTACTAATGAATAAAGGCCAGTTATACGGATTCCCATTGAAGGTTGGTAGTTCTTCAGGAGTAGACCGTCGCGCAGCATATTGTTGTTGTGTCAAAGATGATTGTTCGAAGTTATTGAACTCAGTTGGGTGAAAAGCTGCAGTTGACTTTTTGTATTCTTGCTTCCATTGCATTTCGTTCTTTTGAGTGGATAATGAAGGAAATATGGTTCCATTCTCATTGTTGATACTATTATCTATCTGCAACGATAATAACTTATTTGCCAATGGATTTATTGTTTCTATTTCTTCATTGTCCAATTCTTGACTGTGATCCGATTCTTCATCCAGAATTCTTCGCGATTCTTCAGCTAACTCTCGTTCCTTTCTCAGAAGTTCTCTCTCTTCTTGAAGGAGTTGCAGTTTCAGTTTGCTGCTGCTGTGGAAGAATTACTTTTGATGAATTGACTGGAACGGATTCACCGATTTGAGGATTGTAGTGAAATTTCAGATTTTTGTGACCTGCGCCTTTGAGTGCATACTATCGCAGGGTGGACACCTCCAATGATCATCTGAAGCTACAGTTTCTGTTACATTAACACATTCGTAGCAGAACCATTTCATGCATTTCAGTACATTCGACCATCCTTTCATCACGATATGGTCGATTGCATACAAGACAGTGGCCTCGCTTGGTTCTTCCATACAATGATGGAGCCATTTTGTAGACCGAGTCGAATTTGAGCTTTGTTGAGATTATGTGATGCCTAAAAACAGTTTCAGAGACCAACTTGTAGTATGCAATAATAAACCTTGTGTTTCACTAGTTTGACTAGTATTTAATTGGTAGTTTATTGAAATACTCAAATTCCTGAAAATATATAAAATTACAACACCAAAATTAACAAAACTTCAAAAACTTACGATTGCCTCTATAGTTATTAAGCAAATCTCTTGAAATAATGATATTTTCTATGATAGACATAGTTCCTATTTGACAATATTTTTGTTCAATTTGACTTTTCGGATCAAATTTTGTTTTTATCTATAGGGTGTTCGAATAAAAAATGCAATCTCTATATAAATTATTGAATATTTCTAACAATCGTCATTATGAGGTCTTTTTCTGTAAGTTCTGAGCTATCTAGTTCTTCAATGAGGAGACCATCTAAAGATAGATTAACTCGTCTGCCATCCTGGAGCTGCCATCTTCCATTTATGAATTCTGACAAAAAATCAATAATCTTCGACTAAATTCATAATCTCCGACCCCAAAAACCCCGACACACCAATTTTGAATAGAAACGGTCTTATCACAAAACTTGTCCACCATCTTGGAGCCGCCATCTTAAATTTATGAATTTTGACAAAAAAAATCATAATCTACAACCCCAAAAAACACCGCATACCAATTTTGAATAGAATCAAACCATAATGCAGGAATATTATGAGGATCAATTATGAGAAGACATGCTATCGGTTGTGTAACTAGACCAGGGTCGATAATTTTTGAAACCAAAAAAAATAATAGTAGGATGAAACCCATTGTAAAAGGAACAGAATATAACAAAAATGAAAGGAAAAATCATACACGGGCGATCTGAGGTCGGGAAGTGGAAGGGGGCGAGTTTTTAAGGGTAAAAAACGATTTATCTCGATTCACACTTTTTTCACATAACCTCAAAATTTATGTGAAAAATTTAAATAACCAAGTTTTTGGTTTTTTATTTTTATCTCAGTGAAAACTTACCTTTTTAAGTCCCAAACACACTGTAATTTTTTTGATTTAAAATATTTATTTTTTCACCTTATTTTGTTGTTAATTATAGTAGTATATTTCGATTTGCAATTTTTTTGTTTATCAATGTAACATGGAATCTTACGTTGTTGTTTTTTTCGTTTCTTTGCATTTTCTGAGAACATTTACCATAGTAATGTACATTTTTTTATACCATCAGAAAGTAGAGATTAAAACGAACAAAAAGCCCACCGACTTTTTTAAAAAAGCTGATATTTTGACAGGAGAATTTTCGATTGAAAATTAGGGTGTTTTTTCGATATTAAGTCAAAATGAGGTAAAAAAATAAATATTTTAAATAAAAAAAATTACAGTGTGTTTGGGACATAAAAAGGTAACTTTTCACCAAATTTCGTGAAAAAAATTTTTTTTGTAAAAGATAAAAATAAAAAACCAAAAACTTGGTTATTTGAATTTTCCACATAAATTTTGAGGTTATGTGAAAAAAGTGTGTTTTCCATAGGACTCGTAGTTTTGCCGGAAATCGAGATAAACCGTTTTTTACCCTTAAAAACTTCCCGACCTCAGATCGCCCGTAAATTATTTTTACTTTCATTTTTATTATATTCTCTTCCTTTTCCAATGGGTTTCATCCTACTATTTTTTTTTTTTCACTTTTTACCATTTTCAAAGGCTTTAGCCCTGGTCTAAACAGGCATTCTCTGATTTAGCAAATTTGTAACATTTTAATATCCCTGTAGTATTATCAACCTTAGCAGCATTTTATATATACATTATTATTCTATTAGTTATATAACTGTACTTTTTGTAATTCTTTTTTAATTATAGTTTATGTACTTTTTATTCTACCAAGCTTTGTCTATGAGATTTTATATATCTTCGACAATAAAGTATACTTTGATTGAATCACAGAGATCGTCCGCCATCTTAGGAGCCGCCATTTTAATTTTATGAATTTTTACAAAAAATTCATAATTTTCGACCCCAAAAACTCCCATATACCAATTTTGTATAAAAATTCATAATCTCCGACCCCGAAAACCCCCACATACCAATTTCTAATAGAATCGGACCATAATCACAAATCGTTGGCCATCTTGTAGCCGCCATTTTATGAATTTTGACAGAACATTCATAATCTTTGACCCCGAAAACCCCCACATACCAATTTTGAGTCGAATCGACCATTAACACAAATCCCGTCCGCCATCTTAGAGCCGCCATTTTCTTTTTTTCTCCAACAAAAATTCCATAATGCATTGTCACGAAAACTATGAACACCTGCCAAATTTCACGTTAATCAGGCAACTAGAAGTGGGTCAAATTTAACTTGCATGATTTGATTGCAGACAGACAGACACCGGGACAGGTGAAACTAAATAAAAGCTTGTAAAAAGTATCAAATACTGTCTTGGCTTCTGAGTATAGGGCAATGTTACCTGCTTATGAAAAAAAATTTGAAGTTGCTGTAAAGAACAATTTATGGTGTTTCTGACAGAAAATGACATATTAATAAAAGAACAATCTGGGTTCAAGCATTCACATTCTTGCGAAACTGCCCTCCAATTCTTAGTCTCGTCCTGGAAAGTTAATATTGCAAAAATAAAATTCATCGATGTGGTATTCTTAGATTTTAAAAGGCCTTTGAAACTGTAAACATTGAACTACTTTTAATGAAAATAAAAAAATATGGATTGTAGATGATACTAAAGTGGATGAGTAAAAGAAGTAAAAATTACTCTGAAACCATGTATAATCTTATACCAGTTAATATTATTATATATATTAATATATATATATATATATATATATATATATATAATATATATATATATATATATATATATATATATATATATATATATATATATATATACCATTTCCAATTATATATACAATTATAATGTTAAAAAAAATTGGTAAAATATGGGAATTCAACAAAATATAAATACTAAAGTACCACAAGGTTCAGTTTTGATACCTTTATCATTTTTGTTATAGATTAACGATATTATACATGTAAATGTAAAATTACATTTTTGTGAGAAATCTTACCTCAGGTGCAGAAGGTTCAGAAAACAGTGGCTTGTAACAAAAATTTGGCCCTTCCAACTCAAAAATTTTCTGTCGCACCGTTGCCGACCATTTCTTCTCTGCCGGTAGACTACTGCTTAGAAATGGCGTACTGTTCATAATCGGCGATGAGACCTGCTGAAGGGGTATTTGGGGTTCCGATTTCGCGTTCTTTTTCAGGGCTGTATTTGATGACCAATTTGCGGTGGGAGAAAGTGGAGGTAGAGTGCTGGTCCAGGGGTTCGCGTTGTATTTATGGGTTGGCGAGTTGTTATTTTCCACACAATATTCGATTTCTCTCAAGAAGTCGGATAGATTGGGCTGATCGAACACCTGAAAAATTAGGAATTCTTTATATATATATATATATATATATATATATATATATACATATAGAAATAATTTTGACTGTTCTGGATACAGTTTTTCGAAAGGATTTCAAATGACATAAAAGTAAAATTAAAAAAAAAAAAAAATCTCAAATTCAACAAAATGTTGGGAACTGATGTCTGTTTAACCTCAGCTGACCGGCTCAGAGCCGTGAGAAAACCCTGGCAATTTCCGGATGCAATAAACATTTATATAATGTGAAATGTTGAATTGATTGTACAAAAACAGTCTAAGCAATCATCGCAGGCTACTTGCTATTTCAGTGTTAAGTTGTAGGAATGAACTTCAGGCAAAAGACAAAGACAAGAATGTTCAGATTACTACAAGAGTTCATTGATATTGAAATACTTGTGGATTTGTTTATAAACTGCGGTTTTAAGAATTTTTTCGAGCGTTTTGAAACATAACTGAAACCCTTTTTAACCGACGAAACCAAAAAGGAGGAGGTTCTCTAGTCGCATATATATAATTTTTTTTTATGTATGATCACGCATAACTTTTTACTGAGACATCCGATTCCGATAATCCTTTTTTCAGTGGATAGGGTGTACTTCGAAGTTGGTCCCATTTGAATATAAATGATGAAATCCACCCCTAAGGGTAGCAAAATGAAGGATATTGATCACTCACCCTCTGAATTCTTGTCCGTTAACAGATTCTATCAGGCATAACTTTGTACTGGGTTCTTCGATTTGGATGATTCTTTTTTTATTAGATAGGGTATACCTCATAGTTGATCATATTTGGATTTCGAATGGAATTATCCACCCTTACGGGTAGAAAAATAGGGGATAATTGATTTTTCACTTGTGAACGTTGGCACACATATGTAGTTGACAATGACAGATCGCTACTGTCATTATTTTTGTTCTCCTACATCCGTCACAATCATTATATTCTATGAGAGGATGGAATGATATACAAAGTAATGAAATAAACTAACCAGAACAACAAAAATAATGTATATTACAACAAATAGTAAAAGTAGATAATCATATTATTTAACTGGTAATAGTTGAAGTAAGGTGGGTAAGTAAGTATTTTGAAAATAATAAAAAACAAGTAGGTAGTAATTAGTAGATTTCAGCCACAAAAATTGAAAAATAAAAACATTTAACAAAAAATTAAACCGACGAAATACGGAACTAAAAAGTAAAAAATCATATAAACCTTCTCAGTCTCAATAACTAAGCTCCTAAACTAATGTAAGTAACTAATTTTGAGTCGGCGCCGAACAATCAACAATTACTTTAAAAAAATTACCAGAACATCACCGCGCAACTCGATGCCATCATTAAACGCCTTACCTAATTCGTTTGTTTGGCGCCGACTCAAAATTAGTTACTTGCATTAGTTTAGGAGCTTAGTTATTGAGACTAAGAAGGTTTATTTTATTTTTTACTTTTCAGTTCCGTATTTCGTCGGTTTAATTTTTTGTTAAAAGTTTATATTGTTTGATATGATTTTTCTATACTGTAGGGGAGGGGGGGGGGGCGTAACGGGGACGTGAGGCACAATGGGGACGTGAGGCACAATGGGGACGTGAGGCACGACGGGGCCTTTGTTCGTTATTTAGAATTCTGTTAGACGTGGGGGCATAATGGGGACATGGCTATGAGCCACAATGGGGTACCCCGTTGTGTATGAAAACGCGAACAACTTAAACGGACGAAGAAGTGTTCAAATCCGAATGATCCCCGGTTGAAAAAAAACTCAAAAAAACAGAAGAGTCAAAAAGCTCGCTCTGATGGAGAAAATGTTAAGGAGGATGTCTTATGCATCTATTGTGTTGACTCGAACCACACTTATTTGAAGTCTTGGGTTGGTGGCCTGCCAGCTATGTGGACAGTGGGCCCATACAGCCTGTGCAGGAGTTGATGCCAGATTTAGAAGAAATCCACATCTGTTTATTCTGTGACAAATAAAATAGTGTACCCCGTACTGCCCGCACTGGGTACCCCATACTGCCCCTACCCCAGGGCACGATGGAGTTTTCATGAAGGTTTTGTGAAATAAAAATTAAAAATATTATTTGATTTCTTACTTCACCAAATTCGGTGCCAAATGATAAATTAATAAGTAACCAAAGAGTTGTCATTAGTGTTCATTAAAAAATATTTTATGTTTATTTTTGGAACGAAGTTCCTTATCGCGCGTTGCGAAAGGGGGCTAGACGGAATAAATTAAGACCAAAAGTTGTAACGACACTTTTTGCTTAGTTGTAAGCCGTGCGGCGTGCGCGTGTTTCTCTGTCTGTCTCTCTCTCTCTCTCATAGAAAGCAAGCCAGTTATTTTCGTTTCGTCTTTCTATTTCGCATTGTGTGGTGTCGCGACGATTATTTTTGTTGAGTGTATACAGGTTTTTTGTACATAATAAATAATAAAAAATAATAACAATAATGAATCCTGACAGTGTTTCTGCACAAGTTCTGGATATTGCTGATGGAGTTAGGTAAGTAGAGATTTTATACAGACAATAATAAATGCTTATGTATTTTTAGCAAGTACGCATTATAACCTCTCTTTACTATTGTGCTAACCAAGTCATACGCGTTATAATCTCTCCATTATTGTGTGTTTAGCAAGTGTACGCATCATAACTTTAATAAATTTAAAAGCAAATTATATTTTAATATTACAATATCAATGTGTATGTACTAAAATTGAGCCTACTGATTAAGTTTATATTACATTATATTTGTTAATAATAAAAAAAATATTATTATAACTTGAAAAAAAAATAAAAATTACAATTCCTTCACTAATTAATCGAAAGGAACTTCGTTCCATCCGGGTGTCCCTTGACACCTCTCAACTTTTTTATTGTTTATTTTCCTTAACGTCCCCGTTATGCCCCCCCCCCTCCCCTACAGCTTGAGGGATATCATTGGACTAACTAAATTAATTTGAATAAAAAAATGTGTCGCAAGTTTTTTTTTAAAAAATTAAATAATAGAATTTGCTCCATAATCTTTATGTCTTATAAAAAACAAAAAGGTAGAAATTTGATCAAAAAAACCAATTTAAAAATTAAATATCGTTTTGAAAACAGTTCCTTCAGAAACATTAAACAATGGTGCTGATCAATCAAGGGTTTCAAATATAACATTTATTGACCTGAACCATTCCAACAATAATAACTCGAATGTCAATGATTTTTTAGATCATGCAGTTCTCCAAAAAATGAACACATAATCTCAGTTTTTACGCTCAATGCAGTCTATTAGAAATAAGGTGGATGATTTGTATATACTTCTAATAAATTTTCCCCATTATTGTATTACTTACTGAGCACTGGTTAAAAAAGGAGACCCCTATATTTATTCCAAACTACACTAGGGTATCAAACTTTAGCAGATGTGAATTCTACTGTGGTGGCACATTGATTATGATTCATAACTCTATATCACCTAAATTAGAACTAACCAATGTTACGAGATTTGATAACCTCATACAGGAAAAGCATTTTGAATTTTCATTAGCTTACTCTAGTGCAAACAACTTTTATGTGTTGTGCATATACAGATCACCTAGTTCAGATGGATTTGTGTTTATTGAAAAACTTGAATTACTTTTATTTAAATTACCTCCTATGGCAACTGTTATTTTGGCAGGAGACTTGAACAAGACCTCTCCTTCAACCCTGCAACTACAAAATCCTCTCACCTCGTTCAACTTATCAATGCACACAAATAGGCCAACCAGAATTTCGCCAAATTCTGAAAGTAAAATTGACTACATTTGCTCCAACTTAACCGAAGAAAAGGTTAATTTCTCAGTTATGTCAGCAAATATCTCTGATCATGAGGCGATTTTCTGTGAATTGAAAGTTACGTATAAAAGCCATCACTAACAAATTCAAATTTGGTAGATTTATTCAGCGAGAGTAATTATGATAAATTTTACAATAATTGTCTGGTTGCCAAGTGGATTATGGTGCAGTTTGCCGATGATCCCTTTCTTTCGTATCATAATATACTATCCAACTGCTTTGAAAATTCCCATTAAAAAAATTAAAATTAAAAAAAGAAACAAAAAATATTGGTTGACTAAAGGTATTCGTGTTTCTGCTATTAATCTGAGAAGTCTTCATCACATTAAGAAATACTACAATAATGATTTTTTTCATCACTATTATATTACCTACAGGAGAATCTACAGAAATATTATTGAGACAGCAAAAAGAATGTATTACCACAACGGAATTTCTAATAGTAATAACATCAGGGAAACCTGGCGTGTTGTAAATGACCTTCGAGGGAAACGTCCAATATCTAATGATATCCCTTTAGACCCAAACATTCTTAATGAGTTCTACTGCTCCATAGCTGATAATCTGGCGGAAAAAATTTAAATGGCACCAGATCCACTACTATTAATGAGCGATATTCATGCCTCTTACACATTTTTTCTGTATGACACGATTTGGTTGAACTAGTGGACACAATAAAACATATGAAAAATAAAACTTCTTGCGGAATGGATAATATCTCAATAAGAATTCTCGAGAACATGCCCATATTCACACAAGAACTTCTTGTCCAGTTAATCAATGAGTCTTTCTCAAAGGGTATTTTTCCGAATTTCTTGAAAATTTGTGTTATTCCTCTACACAGAGGTGGAGATACTTCGGATCCTTCGAATTTTCGACCTATTTCCCTTATTCCAACTTTGGGAAAAATTATAGAGAAGTTGGTCAGAACTAGATTGATGAAGTTTCTATCCGCTCACAAAGTTCTGAATTCTCAACAATTTGGTTTCCAACCACAAAAAAGTACAGGTGACGCAGTCTTCTCATTTCTGAAAGAGCTTATAACTAAAGTCAATCTTAAGGAGGTTTGCGCAGCAGTATTTCGTGATCTGTTGAAAGCGATGCAAAATCATTGTATCGCCACCTCATTTCAGGAGATCTATAAAAATCTTATTTATAGATGAGGTGTTTTATATGTTATGTCCCATAATTGCAGAAAAACTCTCATTTCTGAAAAAGCCACACAATATTCTGTAATATGAACTTCATAGCCAGACAAGAAACCAGTTCAATCGGAGAGATAATAAAAACATAATTCTTCCACACGAAAACACGCTGATATGGTATAAGCTCATTAAAAATAGTACTTCATTTGAAGACAAGGAAATTAAAAATGTCCTAATAAAACCCTTTATTTATACAGCTATTAAGGTCCACGGAGCGATATATTTAGTACACACAACCATAACTTCCAAAATTGTTGACATCGCGTCATCATAAAACCTTGTTTATTGAATCATAACAACAGAAAGACGCGATACATCTATAAGATAATTGACAGCCATTAAAAATTTATCGTATTTAATTCATGCGTATAGGACTAAAACAAACCCATTAATTATTATGACCAGTTGAAGATAACGGGTGTGGGAATGAAAATAACGTATGATGCGAGCTAGGGTTGAATAGTATAAAAGCATGAAACGCGAGCCAGCAAATAATCAGTGTTAGAACAGTAGCCAAGCCACTCATATCATAGTCGTTACCCGGTAATATGTTCCTCTCAAAAGTGAGGTTAAGAAGTCCGTCGAATCACAGTATCGTAAAATAATGATGAGAAGCGTACCAGTAAAATCGTCAATATAGTGAACTTCAGAAAACCATTAAGACTAGCAAATGCAACTCAAGTCAAACCAGGTATTGAACGCTCCAAGTGAAAGCACGAGTGAACAGTAGTATTTCCAAAAATTACCTATTTTTGTCAACGCTTCCAGAACCGAGATAAATCAACGGAACAACGCAATTCGATAGTTCATGATCTCTTAGCAAACAATATCCATATCGCGCTATACTAATATATCGGGCGACTAAAATAAAATAAACAATTGACGCGGAATTAATCGAAATAATAATAAAATTAAAACTAATTGTCATTTAAAAACCTACTCCAGTGAATAAGTTTGAAACAGGGTGAGTCCTATGTATGTTTTTCTGTATTTATGTTTGTGGCAAATCGAACTCTTTATAATGTGCATGTGTCTGTATCTCCATATTTTCATGTTACCACAGATCTCAAAAGAGAATTATTTCTAGCCGTTTGTGGCAATTAATGTCAAGATTGTTTTTAGTAAATCTATTTCGATTTTGTAGCCAACTGTAAAATTAACTGCCAATAAGCTACACTCTTTTTGTTGTAAGAATATTGTTTCATATTATTCGTCTATAGAACGAATGAAATAATTGTGTAAATTTTTACTAAATATATATGTACATTCTTACTATTTTTATGAGTGCATTATTATTTCTTATTTAATTATTGTTTTTCGAATCCTTCTGAACGGTACGTACTTCCTGGATAAACAACCCACGTTCCGTTATTGAAAGAAAGGAGATTTGTCTATGTCGACCGCTCCATAGATTTATTTCTGGTTCGACCCTCTTCAGATAGTCGATGCCTTAAAATACTGTTTTTCCCAATCTAACGAATGTCTGGTATTACAGGTGAGGTGTGTTAAGTCATAACACCCTGTAGTCTGGGCTACAACATATAGGGTTCAAGAGTTTCTTGACAAAGATTGGAATGGTTAATTTAGATGTGAAACTCTATTGAATACTTTCAGCTAGTTTATTCATTCTCAACTGCTCAAGTTTGATGATATCTGTTTGTTCCTTTTGGTTACTGTTGTTCTGTTTCGTGAAAAATGTATTTTTTATAATTGTGACAATGATATTTATATTTATTTATTTACTTTATATTTATTTATATGTCTTTATCTATGAGATGAAATATCTTCCGATAATAAAGTATATATTGATTGATTGATAAAACTAAATCGACCCAATCTGTTAAAATATTACCACAAAAGCCCTTTTTTGTACGATTTTCACTCACTTTTGCTATCCTGTACAGCATAAGGGACATCTTGGGACTAACTAAATCGACCCTACCAAATCTTGGGAGTAGTTGTTGAAAAATGACAGTATAGGCAAGTAAGTTCTCTGCGATGAAGGGTAGGAATTCTCTTTCAACTCCAGGTTGGGTTGCAGTAGAGATATCTTCGACATCAGGGTTGGTTTCCCTTTTGTTACTGAAATGAGAAACAATACTCGTAAAGTGTTATGACATCATTGCATTCACACATACTGGCAAAGATTTGTTTGGATATTACCAAAATATTTTCTGTTATTGCTTTCGAAGAACACTATTTGATTCAAGTTACTTTCTTTTCCAAAATAGCTGATCCAAATTGAAGATAGTGAAATTAAAAAACCCACTGTAAAACCTCGTTTATCCGAATCTCCGGATATTCAGGAAAGAAAGATTGATTATTTCTGTTAAGGGCTCTTTGATGAAATCAATACATTTTTTTAATAAGTTCACACTGATGTTATAATTCAATTTCATTTATGGGTTGAAAAAAAAATTGCAAATTTTCTATACTTTTGTTTTTGCGGAATCAACTTTGTTTTTGTTAATAGTTCCTTTGGGATATCATTGAAATATTCATTAAAATTGTTACTAATAATGTGATCCTCACTTATTGTGCTATTGTTTGTTAAATTCAATATTTGGAAACTTACTTGAATTTTGTTCATTTATATTTTCCAAACAATTTTGAATTTATTTTCAGATTTTTTCAATTAAATTTTTTAAAAAATTTTAAATTTGCATTTTCATATAAGTTGAGTTCTTCCCGGTTATCCTTTACTAATAGTTTACAGAATTTTGTAGAATTACTTTGTTACATTATTTTTCAAATTGCATTATCAATAATGGAAGAGGTGTTTCATCGAGTTTTAAGCATATATTGTCAAGGCAGTTATTTATTGTTGTTGGTTCTCTGATGTAGATTTCTATAAAATTTGTATTGTTAATGTCTAGATGTTTTGTTGAGTTTATTTAAATATTAAAACATATATTACAATATTATGTTGTTTCAATCAATCAATAAATTCTTTATTGGTGCTAGGACACAAGAGTGTTTACACAAGTCATTTGAAGTTGTATATACATCAATTGCAAAAATAAAATATAAAAATAAAATATAGGTACAGTAAAGGTCAGAAAAAGAGATAAAATCGCACATTAAAAGTCTGATAGGCATTGTAATCAAGTCAAAATTTGTATAATTGAGTTTTTCTGAAAAGTAAGAGTACCATTGAAAAACTCATTGACATCATAAAAGGCATGTTGTAGTAAAAAATGTTTGTTGCACTAGTATGTGATGTTACAGTTTTTCAACATTAGGAGATCAATTACTGGAATATGTGGAACACTGTGGTCATAATGATTAACTGCTTCCACTAAAGGTAATATCAGATTTCACTCACAATTGTTTGATCAAATTATTCGCCGGATACCTCCAAGGTTGTATGTAAGTCAACCAGAGTTCTAAGACAAGCCTGAACGAACCATCTAACGGCCACCTGTGGATCAGATTTCGCAAAAATATATAGAATTTGCCCTGAATCATCGGTATCGAGACTTTTTTCAGTTCACCCAAATGAGTATCGTCAGCTTTGGCACTGGCATGGAAAGAATGCAATTGCTTTATCAGCACCCGAACTATTCTCATGTATTCCCCCGTCGGTAGTTCGTTATGATGAAAGAACTTCTAAAAATAAGTAGAAACAGATATACAGTGTGACCCACTTTAGGCTCGTGAATGAGCCACAAAATTGTCAGCGTGTGTTGAACCACTGACATCGAGCATTTGAAATAAAGGTGAAAGTAGTCAAGAAATTTGATTGAGATTGGGCTGGGTAATAATTGATATAATTTTCCACGATAGAAACTTTTCCTCAGAGTACTTCAAAAACTTACCGAATTTGGGCTATTTAACGAACTGTTCAAGTAACTCACTGAATCACTGACTTGATTATTGTGTAACCACATATCAGTGAATACTGTAAGGACTGTCTCACTGCGCCATATATCATTTCTCGGATGGTGAATATCCAAATTGTTCTGAAAACTATCATCTTGGACTTTTGTGAGAGTTTTGGTATTGATCAAGCCTGTACTTTTTGGATTTGGATAATGCTCTCTAAAACAGAGAATTTATATTTACTTACAGGATTTTATCAGTTCAGGCTGGAGCCCCGGTGGTATACAATTTAACATTTAATGATTTATTCAGTTGAATTTATTTAGTAAAATATGAATCCTATTTTACTTATACAGGGCTTTTCACGATGAGCGTTAATTCGACTTTTGTGGCAAACCAGAAAACGGATCAACCTGAAAATTTCACAGTATGCATAAATTAATATGATCTACACAATTTTAGACGATGCGGCGTTGCCGCTTCTACTATAAAGTAGCGGCTACTTTGATTTTTCAAATGGAACACCCTGTATATAATATATTATGATTTCTTATCACTTTGACAACTACTTCATGTACTATTTTCCTATACCTATCTGTTACCGTTTAGAAGATATAAATTAATTTCGATTTTTTTTTACCAAACCTGCACTTTTATAAACGCTGATAATCTTGAACTCTCTGGTACTAAGACGATCAAATTCGAAATGGAGTGGAGTGATACCATAAGGATCTTCACATATTTTTATTTTCCTCATACATGGTCTTTAAAAAATGCAGATACTTTGTTCACATGAAAAAATGAGTGGAAGTATTTTTTTTCAAATTTCCACATTTTTGTGCTCTACATCCAATTTTAGATTGACTTTGTTCAGATAATCCTATTTCGATTTCCAACCGTTTTCGAGATAAACTGTTTCAAACAGAAAATGACGTGGTTTCCTTGTATTCATCACTTATTTTTGAAATTTAACATATATTTTATACTACGTAATATTTATTTTCGATTTAGTTTTGCAACAGTCCCAAATCAGTCAATTCGAAATTTATATGTACCTTAGAAAAAGTTACAATTTGTATGCATTGAGGTATTGAGTGTCTCTACCGTACAACATTGCAAATTAATATTTTTTAATAGTGTGCTTTGGAAAAATGAATGATCCAATTTTGAAACGTCAAACTTTCGTTGGTGGTTTTGACTGATTGTGATACCAATTATAATAGAAAAATGTCAAAATTAGGTTACAGTAATGAAGATTTCTTGAATTTATTAATAATTTATGGTGAGTGCAATAGAATTGCAAGTAGAACATGCCGAGTATTTCATGAAAGATATCCACAACTTCCGAAGCCGAATAATAATGTGATAAATCGACTACTAAAGAACTGTAGTTTGAATGGAACCTTTCGTCCAAAAATCATTCGTAGAAAGCCTGAAGTGGATGATGATGACAATGGCATCATAACAGTTTTGGGATTTTTTCATGCATTTTCAAACGCTTCTCTACACGAGGCTGAAAGGGAGATAGGTATTCCCTAAGTGACAATTTATCTCATTCTTAATAAGCCCAAATGGCATCCCTATAAATTCTACTGTGTCCAACATCTGAAAGAGACTGAGTTGCCTCGTAGAGTGGAATTCTTTGAATGGTTACTTGTCAAGACTCAAGAGGATGAACATTTCCTTGACAATATCATATGGGCAGATGAGGCCAAGTTTACAAAAAATGGAGTTGTTCCTAAACACAACAGTCATTATTGGGCGCAAGAAAATCCCCATGTCGTTAGCCAAAGGGGTTTTCAAGAAAGATGGCAATTTAATGTATTTTGTGCCATAAAGAATGGGTCAATTTTTTATATTGAGTTTTATGATAATTTGAATGCAACAAAATATGAAGATTTACTGAGAAATGGAATTCAAATGATTTTAATTAATAGGCCAGGAAGAGAACGTGTATGGTACCAAATGGATGGTGCTCCACCCCGTAATTCTCGTTCAGTAAGCGAAGCTTCAACTGAAATCTTCGAAGACAGATGGATTGGTAATAATGGACCTTTTCGTTGGCCTCCTAGAACACCAGATGGCAATCCATTAGATTATTTTGTGTGGGGTTTCATTAAAAATATGGTTTACTCCAACCCAGTAACAACAATGGAAGATATGAAATCGAGAGTTAGAACTGCTTTCAATAGTTTAACTCCAGACTCAATCAGAAGCGCTACACATGAAAATCTTTTGAAGAGATTACATGTTTGTTTAAGTAGAGGTGGATATGTGTTCGAACATATTCTGAAATGACCTGACAATTGAATTAACTTACTAATTCATGAAATTATTTTCAGTTCGTGTGTCAGCGTTAATAAAACTATTGTTTGAAGAGAAGTTTCATTTGATGGTTGAAGAGTATTTTAATAAAATTTATTCATTGTATTATCTGTGACTGATGAAGGAACATCGAACAAAATCTGTTAAATTTCAAAAATAAGTGATGAATACAAGGAAACCACGTCAGTTTCTGTTTGAAACAGTTTATCTCGAAAACGGTTCGAAATCGAAATAGGATTATCTGAACAAAGTCAATCTAAAATTGGATTTAGAGCTCAATAATGTAGAAATATACAGGGTGTTCCATTTGAAAAAATTGACTTCCACTCATTTTTTCATGTGAACAAAGTATCTGCATTTTTTAAAGACCCTGTATGAGGCAAATAAAAATATGACTCGAAGTCCACTCCACTCCATTTCGAATTTGATCATCTTAGTACCAGAGAGTTCAAGATTATCAGCGTTTATAAAAGGACATGTTTGGTAAAAAAAAATAATAATTTATATCTTCTAAATGGTAACAGATAGGTATAGGGAAATAGTACATGAAGTTGTTGACAAAGTGATAAATCATAATATATTATACATAGGGTGTTCCATTTGAAAAATTAAAGTAGCCGCTACTTTATAGTAGAAGCGGCAACGCCGCATCGTCTAAAATATTTTAGGCGTGTATATCATATTAATTTATGCATACTGTGAAATTTTCAGGTTGATCCGTTGTCTGGTTTGCCACAAACGTCTAATTAACGCCCATCGTGAAAAGCCCTGTATAGTAATGTTTCTTAACTATGCTGCCAATGAATCTTTTGCAAATATACAAGGTGAAACAATAACAAAACCACATCAATCCAACAGTTGTCAATATTAGGCATTGAAATCCGGCAGAATGTTTTCCAATATTGAGTGCACAAATTTGAAGAAAACATTCTTTTCAGTTGTCAGTTCTTCCTTGATTTCTTGAATTGATTGAATGATTTTCATTAAACTGGGTTTACAAGATAATAAGTAAGTTTTATCTCCACCTGAAGAAGCTATTGAGTGAAGTGAATAAAACTGAGTAAACGCTCAAACTCAAGTTTTTCAAAGAATATAGCATAGAGTATATTATTGGCTCAGTTTTCCGGGCACATGAGTTTTTGCTACAAATATGTGTGAATAAAAGTCAGTAACAACTCTAGGCCAAGTATATTCTCAAATTATTTGGAGTCTAGTCCAACCCATGCTCACTTTCTGCCAGTTTTAATCATGGCAATGTACATGAATGTTCGTAAGGAAAAAGTGTACAACGAAAGAAGAAAAATGAGTGATAGTAAAAAGCTCTCGAGGTTTGAGACTGGCAGTGTTGAATTTCTCACACAAGAATTTTTACCGGAGGGTTATGAGACTCACAGCACAACTAAAGAAAGGGAGAATATTCTCACCCGAGCAAATTCTCTGCAGGACAGACACATGTTTATTCACTTCATTTTCAGAAACTGCTCCGAGCACTGAGCAAATACTCGGTTTTATTCTTTACTTCACTCATTGTATAGCGAAACACGTGACGTGGTTTTGTAAACCCAGTTTAGTGAAAATCCTTAGGTGAAGAGAGTCTCTTATTTTCCTCCATTATTAAGCTAGCAAAAAATGATCGAAAATGTATATACAGGGTGGCCCACCACATTCGCCTCGGTATTTCTATGAGAAATGAAGAGAGTTAGGGAAAAACTTTTAGCACAGTTATATGTGGGTCCATGAGGAGCATATTCCAAAATTATTTTGAAATATATAGGGTGATCCCCAAAAAAATTACATACCAAAGTTATATTTTTTCTTATGGAACACCCTATATTTTTTTTATATTTTTAGATACTATAGACAAAATAAAGGTGAGTTAGTATTATATTTCCCATACTTAAAACTGACCGTAGCTGAGAAATGTTGAAAAATTTAAAAATACAGACCATAATTTGAAAATTGTTTTCACCCTGTAACTTGTAACAAGCTGCTCGTGATTAAATGTCTGCTTAGCTCAAAGGTTAAAGTTAACTACTACATGAAATTTTTAATGCAATATTATACAGAGTGGCGAAAAAAATTGCCTCAAAATTTGGACACACATTTAATTAAATAACTTCTTAAAGTTGAATGGAACACCCCGTATTTAGTGGCGTAATTTGACGCAGAATTAGATTCCCTTCAAAACTATATTAGGGTTCCCTATACCTATCTCTTCTGCTTTTTACACAAAAGCCGTTTTTATATTTTACTTATGAGTAATTTTTTTATCTTAAAAATGAAACACACTGTATTGTAATGAAAAGCTTAAAAAGCATTTTTGTAGTCATTTTATCGAAAAATTAAAAATCTTAAATAGTTTATTATTTTAATAAATGCTCAAAATGGTGTCCATTATTCTCGATGCATAGGCGAACTCTTTCTTGAAATGAGTGCTGAACTCTGGATAACATATTTTGCGGTATGGAATGAAACGCATTTCTTATTCGTACTTTCAATCCTGAGGTGTCGTTGGCGGTGTATCGTGAACAATACTTTTGATATATCCTCATAAAAAATAGTCGGGACTTGTAAGGTCCGGAGACCTGGCTGGCCAGTTCTGTGGACCTCCTCGTCCTATCCATCTATTTGGAAATTGTCGATCTAACTCGTTTCTAACACGTCTATCAAAGTGTGCAGGAGCACCATCTAGCTGCATCCACATCCGTTGACGAATATTAATAGGTATACTTTCCAACAGCACAGGCAAATTATCCCTAATAAATCCGAGAAACATGACGCCGTTTAAGTGACCATAAAAAAAGTAAGGACCTACTACTTGCGTTCCAATTATTCCACCCCACACATTAACAGACCATCTGTGCTGGTGATCAAGGGTTCTAAAAATATTAGGGTTTTCGTCACTGTAATAGTGAAAGTTATGTCTGTTAACTAATCCGTTGTTATGAAAAGTTGACTCATCGGAAAAAAGCACATAATCAAAAAAAAAATATTCATCACCAAACTTTTCTTAAGCCCATAAACAAAAATTCAGTCGTCGATCATAATCTTCTTCAAAAAGCTGTTGATGTAGTTGAATGCAATACGGGAGGAATTTGTACTTTATAATTATTCTTTGGATACTCTGTCTGCTTATTCCAGTTGTTTCACATATTTTTCGCTGACTTGTGTAAGGGTGTTCAACTAGAGATAACAGCACTAAATATTAATTTTCCTCATTTCCAGTAACCGGTTTTTGCCGTTCTTGCTTATTATAAGATACACTGCCTGTTCTTCGGAAAAGCTGCAACAACTTTTCCAATGAACGCTTGTTAGGATGACTCCTGTTAGGATACCTTTGGGCATATACTCTTGACGCTAATAAACAGTTTTCTTCACACTCACCGATTATCAAAATCATATCAATTCGTTCTTCCTGGGGATAAGTTCTCATTTTACAATATTTCAAAAAGACAATAATTTTAAACCAGTTAAAACAATGATAATGGTTTGATTAACAAGTTGTGTCACTGTCAAATACTTTTTGTTTCATAATAATAATTAACGTCATCTAGGCCAGAGCCTACTATTATTAAAAAAATAGTATAATAGGTTTTATACGAAATTGTAAATGTATGTTTTTATTGACCCCATATTGTAATTTTGGTATTTATTTCAAAAAATTTGCTAAGAAACAACGAATTTAACATATTTCGCCTCAAAATTAAGACACGTGCATCTTCTTATTTTGAAGAATACTTTAATATTTCAGAAATGGCAATAAATTTGAGTTTTTACATTTGCCTGCATTTTACTTTAGATACACCGTATTTTCAAAAATTTAAACTTCTGCTTCTAGCGAATCTACGTATTCCATAATAAAAAGGTTTTTAAAACGCTTTTCATTACAATACAGTGTGTTTCATTATTAAGATGAAAAAATTACTCATAAGTAAAATATAAAAACGGCTTTTGTGTAAAAAGCGAGAGATAGGTATAGGGAACCCTAATATAGTTTTGAAGGGAATCTAATTCTGCGTCAAATTACGCCACTAAATACCATTCAACTTTAAGAAGTTATTCAATTAAATGTGTGTCCAAATTTTGAGGCAATTTTTTTCGCCACTCTGTATAATATTGCATTAAAAATTTCATGTAGTAGTTAACTTTAACCTTTGAGCTAAGCAGTACGATTAATCACGAGCAGCTCGTTACACGTTACAGGGTAAAAACAATTTTCAAATTATGGTCTGTATTTTTAAATTTCTCAAAATTTCTCAGAAACGGTCAGTTTTAAGTATGGGAAATATAATAGTAACTCACCTTTATTTTGTCTATAGTATCTAAAAATATAAAAAAATATAGGGTGTTCCATAAGAAAAAATATAACTTTGGTATGTAATTTTTTTGGGGATCACCCTATATATTTCAAAATAATTTTGGAATATGCTCCTCATGGACCCACATATGACTGTGCTAAATGTTTTTCCCTAACTCTCTTCATTTCTCGTAGAAATACCGAGGCGAATGTGGTGGGCCACCCTGTATATTTTTTTCAAATACAAAGTGATAATTCTTTTGGAAAAATTGAAACGTTTTTTCTGAATGAATCAAATGTAAAGCCCTCTATTTCTGCAACAAAGGTTTTTTTGGAAATCATATTGAAAAAATAATTAAATTTTTGTTTCAATTTGTACCTTATATTAGACTTCAAAGGGGTTGATATTATTTTAGAATGCCATTTTTTCATGTGAATGTACTTTGAATGTATTTATATAAAATGAAGTCCAATTTCAATATCTATTTAACATGAAGCACACATATTCGATTCATATACAGTTTTGTACTTTCCTGTCCATGAGTCGACGGCGGTTCACCCATGTCGCTATTTAAATAGCATGGCCTGACAAGCAAAAATACTTAGCCTGGTAAAAAAATGTACATAGTATGAAAAAGACAAGGTCTGCTTTTTGGTGACTATGAATTATATATTATATAAACAGCATGTAATAAAAGTTTTCGAAAGATTTATATGACTAAGATATTGTGTTTTATTTATCATAAATGCATTTCAAACAATACAGAAAAAGAAAATTCATAAAACAATCGTGGGTATTACAAAAACATGTCAACAATGTTTTTGGCACTGATTGCACTTCTACCTGGACTGCTGTGTTTGTTTTTCGGATGATATTTTTCCATAACAGACAATGCAACGTCTTCTATTTTATGCTACCAGGTCCTATCTGTTTTTATTAGATGTCCCCAGATCTTATATGTTTTCAAATACAAATTAAAGATTTTTAGTATGGTGGCCCAAAGACAAATAAAAAATGAATGCATTGCAGCAGTTAACGTGTATGACAACAATAAATACTACAGTAGAAGCTCTTCAACACGTTAAGCCACGCAAGGCATTTTTTGTATTTTTATTTTATTTTTTTATTTATTTATTACACATGATCACCCCTATTATAGTATTACAACCATCAAATTTTTTGTACAAATGCAGTATAGAAAAAGCAAATGTTAGTAAATGTATATACAGTGCGGTCCATAGGTATGGAATAAATTAAATTTTAGCGTTATTATGTATCTCTTTAAGAAAACCTGAAACAGGTCGATTTCTATTGTCAATTTGACAATTTACAGTACCCCCTCTGAAGTATGAGCACCCCCTCAAAAAATGTCATTGAGAAGGGGGGTCGTGTTGTTAATTTCTTCTGTTATCCTAACTTTTAAATCTGCAATATTGTCTGGTCGATTGAAATATACTTTTGATTTTAAATAACTCCATAAGAAGTAATCGAGAGGAGTCAAATCGGGGGATCTAGGCGGCCATTCAATCGTTCTACGTCTTCCAATTCACCTATTGGGAAAAACTTCCTTCAAATAATCTATAACAATACGTTTGTGATGCGGTGGTACCAAATTGATCTATCATTGCATTTGGATCATTAACATCTTATTTATTGCATTTGGATCATTAATTCAGGAAAAAGTATTTTTAATGTAGGCTGCAAAAAGTTCATCAAAAAATCTAGATAAACCTCACCATTAACTGTGCCTTCAAAAAAATAAGAACCAATGATTTTGTTGTTAATGATACCAGCCCAAACATTAACTTTTTTAGGATATTGTGTATGAGCCTCACACATCCAATGACGATTTTCTCTGCTCCAATATCTACAGTTTTGTCTATTAACCTTTCCATTTAAATGAAAAGTAGCTTCATCAGAAAAAACAATTTTGTTTATGGACTCAAATCGTTCCATTCTTCCACATTTCAAATTGTTGCCTTATAGGATCTCCTTTAACCGATGGTATTTTTCTTCATGTAAAGCTCTCAATATCGATGATTTACTTACATCATTGTCATATGTGGATTTTCCTCAATCGCTAACAGTACATCTAACTTTTTTTCCTCATCCAATTTAACATTTCGACCTGGTTTTTGAATAGTTTTTACATATCCAGTTTCACGAAATTTTGTTTCTATTTTGCTAACTGGTAACTGTGAGGCGTGTTGACCAGGTTATTTATTATTAAACATTTCACAAACTTCCTTTTGATTTCTTGTTTTATTACCGCATCCAATCATAATTAAAATGTCTATCCTTTGAGATTCGGATAAATGAGCCATAGTTAAATCAAATACACACACAAATATTTTTCAATACACTGACGTGTATCAGCAACTTATAATTATCAAAATAACAGTAGTCTACTAGATTGACATTACATTATTTATGTGGGTTTTGTGAATAATTTTTTGGTGTCTTGAACGACTTTTTCCTGACGTTTAGCAAAACAGATAAGAAAATACCTGATTATTTCTTATGGGGTTATTTAAAATCAAAAGTATATTTCAATAGACCAGACAATATTGCAGATTTGAAAGTTAGGATAACGGAAGAAATTAACAACATAACCCCTGAGGTCCTACAAAATGTTGTACGAGAATTCCAAGATTAATTGGCTTATTGTCAAGAAGTGAATGGTGATCATTTTAAAATAAATTGAAAAATATTTCCCAAACATCATGTGACATTATTTCCTTCATTCTACATAAAGTATCAAAATTTTACCTTTTCAAAATAATTTTCTCAGTTATGAATGCATCAAATTTGAAAAACTTAATTTTACTGAACAGAGAATAAAAATCCCTTTCGAACAAGGTGCGGGGGTGCTCATAATTCAGAGGGGGTGCAAGAAGGGGGGGGGTAATATTTTCATACTGTAAATTGTCAAATTGACAATAGAAATCGACCTGTTTCAGGTTTTTTTAAACAAATACATAACGATAAAAATGAATTTATTCCATACCTATGGACCGCACTCTATACAAATAGAAAAACTCATGTAAACTCAAGCACATGAAAGCGAGAATAAGCATTTAAATGATGCCTCACTTCAACGTACCCTTGGGACTGCGAGGTATCAGAGTAATGACACACAGCAACATTGAATTCCAGACCAGGTGGGTGCTACCTACATCGAGGGTTGGAAAAATTTCAATATACAAAAAAGTTACCCCAATTTTGTGTTCAATTGCATTATTTTACTAAATGATTGATTTGCAATCATTGATTGAATAATACAATTAGCACGATAACTAAATTTTTGTAGCATTGTGAGTTTCAGAAAAACAAGAAACACTACATTAGCGATACGCAGTCTAAATGGTCGTATTTTTTTTTGCCAGACTGGGTAGCATCTATGTAATGCCTCATTTTTCTTCAAAAACCAGCTCTCTAAATTTGTTTTTGCACTTTGACATTTATATCGACAAAATCGGTCCTTTAAAAAAAAACTCCACTCCCAACAGTATGATTTTTTCTCGCTCATATCGGGACTTAACGTGTTAAATCGGCATGTCTGAGACCTCAGTCGGACTGACTTAGCGATTGTGCTGGATTATCGAACGTCAACTGAAACATGTACTGAACTGACAGTTGCGATAAACACTGAGCAAACTAAAAACACGGGACTAGCCTACTAGACAACACTGTATAACTGCGTGAAACACGGACGAACTGAAAATCCACCTGACGGGTACAGCAAGTGCAGTGGGGAATCAATCAATCAATCAAAATGCTTTAATATCGGAAGAATACAATTCTCGTTGACAAAGCTTAAGGATACAACTACAATAGGTAATTTGAAATGTATACAATATAAAATAAGATAAAATAAAAATAAGTTATAAGATTTAACATTAATACTAGACAAGGACTTAAATTATAGCAACGGCCGAGTCAATTCAACATTACAAATAAATAAATAAGTTTATGTATATATGTATAAAAACGTTCTGTTAGCGAATAAAAATTACCCCTTGCATATAACAAAAAAACTATTAGAGAGTTCCCAGTGATCGAATATGATAAAGGGTTATTTATTTATATATATATATATATATATATATATATAGTTTAAGATCAGGTAAGTGAGTCCTGGTAGAATTCATCCAACGTATAATAGGCTTTTGTAACCAAGAGATTTTTTACTTTTTTTCTGAAGTGAATACCGTTTTGTATTTCTTTTATGGTGCTAGGAAGATGATTGAATAATTTTCTGCTTTTAAATATTAGTGAATTTTGTGTTAGGGAGGATATAGGCGTTGGAAGTGAGACATGGAGTGATAATCGTGTTTTATATGTTGAGGTAGATTTTGCTTTATCTTTATACTTTTTGTGTACGAGACATACTGTCTCTAGAATGAAAAGACATGCCAGGGTTAAAATTATCTGCTCCAAAAATACTATATGACACGAATTGCGATAATTGGCTTTGCATAAATACCTGATCGCCCTTTTCTGCAAAATAAAGACCCTATCAAAGAGATATTGAGAACACAGCCCCCAAAAGGAAATACCATATCTAAGGTGTGCCTCAATCAATGAGTAGTAGACCTTTCTAGCATTGGCAATATCTAGCTCGTTAGAGACAACTCGTACAGCATAGCAGCCTGCCGCCAACCGTCTGCACAATTTATTGATATGGCTTTCAAATCTTAATTTTCATCAATATGCAACCCTAAAACTTGTTCTCTGAAACATTTGTAATTGTTCCATTCTCCAATGGGATTTCATTGATATCACATTTGAATGAGACAATGTTCGTTTTGCTTATATTGAACGAAAGGAGATTGGCATCACACTACTTCTTTACCTTGTTAAGGTCCACACTGATCTGGTCATGCAGATCCGTAATACTTTTGTTATGCCAGAGGATTGTGGTGTCATCCGCAAAAATAGTGAATTGGCCCTGGATATCCACTTTGGCCAAGTCATTGACATATAACAGGAATAAGACAGGTCCTAGAACTGAGCCTTGTGGGACACCACAGTTGATTTCACATTTTTTGGATTCCACCCTATTGAGTAAGACACTATGGCTACGTTCTGATAGGTATGATTTGAACCAAGAAAGTGCCAAACCTCTAAATTCATAAACTTCAAGCTTCTGCAGCAGTATTTCGTGACTCACACAATCAAAAGTCTTGGAGAGATCGCAGAACACTGCCGCAGCCGCCTGTCTTTCGTTTAGTTTGAGGAAAAGGTTTTCTAGGAATGCAAAGATGGCATCCTGGGTACTTTTTGAGTCTTGAAATCCAAACTGTTGTGAACTCAGTATATTGAATTTCTTAAGAAAGGAAGTTACTCTTTTTTTCACCAGTTTTTCTATTATTTTTGAGAGGATCGGTAGCAAGGAAATCGGTCTGAAGTTTGCAGGAGTGTTATGGTCTCCCCCTTTATGTATTGGAATAATTATAGCGATTTTTAAACATGATGGAAAGGATCCTCGGGAAAACGATGTATTAATAGCCTCTGCCAAGACATTCAAAGCAATATCCGGCAATTTTTCAAGGATTTTCAGAGAAATGTCATCCCATCCAGGGGAAGTTTTTTTCCGTATTTCTCTGAAGATTTCTTTTATTTCATGTCAGTTGGTATGAAAAAAAAGTTTTCTTGAATGGAAGTCGCTTTCAGATATTCCATTGGATCCGTTCTGGTCGTAATTTTTTCAGCAAGTTCAGCTGCTATCAAGGAATAGAAAGTATTAAGTTCGTCGGAGCTTAACTCAGTTTTCACTGAATCAACCTTGTTTTTTCCTCCCATCTCATTAATAATTCCCATGTTTCCTTCTGATTGTTGTCACCTTGTGCTATTCTGTTTGAGTAATATATGTTTTTTGCTGTTTTTATTACTTTCCGGTAAGTATTTCTATATTTGTTGTAGTATTGAATAAAATGGGGATTGTTACAGCCAAGATGTTTTCTTATCTGGTGGAGAGAGCGCATATTTTTTGCCGATACTTTCAATCCTTTGGTTAACCACGGTTTCCTTTTTTTGTTCTTTAGGTCTCTAACGGGGAATGCATTGTTAAAATTATTCGAAACTAATTTTTGAAATTCATTCAAGGGATCTTCGTTTTCAATAACGTTATACCAGTTTGTATCTGTACAAAGTTGTGAAAACCTATTATAATTGAATTTACTGAATATTCTACCACGTCGTGTAGGGCTTTTTTAATTTTTTTATCAATTATTAGATTACCGAATATGGCCTCATGATCAGATAAACCAGAGTTCACAACTGAACAGGGAAGGTCAGATCCTCCCGATAAAACCCGAATGTGGGCGGATCAATCGGTGACGGATTACAGAATGTGACGAACCGTAGAATGCCCGACTAAAGAGCTTCTACTGTATTATGAAAACACGCTAAATATTTTTTTAATTGATACTAACACGAATAATATTCAACAAATATTTGGAATTATCAACAATAACTTGAATTGGGTCAAACATATCAACAAACTGTGCAATAAAATAGGACCGCACAAACTGATAATTCAATTGACGATCACATGAAAAATAACATTCGAAATGCTGTGATAAGTATATCATCAAATGTGAAATTGCATAAAGGAAGACTAGTTCTGAACACTCACATCAGGTTGCACTTCATTGCTTGCAAGGGATTTTTTCCATTGTAATAAATTAATGGGAGAACTGTAGCTCCTGGTTCGGTCGGTAAAAAATGGATTATGTAGTCACAACATAGAATATAATAAACTGTATTCCAAGACATAACGTTTGATCCAGCTCTCTGCTGCCATGGATTTATCAAATGATAAGCAAAATGAAACATGTAGTAATCAAAAGAATCTGAAATAATTTTATAATGAATTACATTTTATTAAACAACTGGAAAAACATGCAGTTTAGGAAAAATTCTCGTATCAAAATTTTTGGTTCATGTGATAGTTGTTTATTTCTCTAGAAGCTTGAAAATAAAGAAAAATCTTGGTCACGTATTTCGAAGAATTTATTTAATTTCAAAATGCCCCCTTTTGACTGAATCTATGTGCCTGTGGAAGAAGAAACAGCCAATCATAAGGACTCAATTAGTTGGTGTAGGTGTTGTCTATTGGTCGACGTCTCTGATGTAGCATGTAGACTGATTGTCACTATTGTGCCTCAATAATAATTCACAAAAACGAGAAAAATCACCGCTACCGAAGTGCCCGCGAGCGAAGCGTTACATGAAACAGTTGATTGGCTGACCTACAACTTGGATAGCAAGGTTAGCCAAGGTAGTTTATATTCCCTTCTTTAAGGTAAGATATTGAGTGGGTTCGTTATTGTGCGGACCGGTCTTTAAAAACATCCACGCCGAAGGTGTGTCCTAGGCAGTAGACTAGAAATCGAGGGGTCAACAAAATCAACACAGCAATCAACATCGTGAATATAAAAATGACTATGCTTCCGGTGGGTAAAAGTAAGAATCTTAGTGTGTATTTACAATCTGAAGAAAAGTAGATATTTTTTAAAATGGCAGTTTTTGTACAAAAAGTACTAAAAACAGGTGAATAAAAGTGTGTGGTGTTTTTATAAAAAAAAAAATTATGAGCGTTTTTATTGGCAGAAAATAGCATTGAAAAATAAGGCCTTTTGTACTTCTGGAAGCTCGTATCTCATAAAGTATTTGAGAATGTCACGTTTCACCAAATGGCATGTCTCAAATCGTGCGAGTCTAATTACTGGATATTTACCGTCATGAAAATAATGGATTAAAAAAAACATTTTCTTTTTTTATGACTGACTGCCTGATTTTTTTTGTTATTTTTTGGGTTAGGAAGGCTTGTTTATTTACAAAAACAAAATATTTTACAAATCTGTGGATTCTCCCTAAACTGCATTTTTTTCAACAACTGGATACTTACTCAATAAAATTGACATGACTTGCTTTGTTTGTGGATTAACGTGAGATAATTCTGAATAGAAAGGGTGTCCCTGTGACTGTTCGAGAAAGTGTCTTATTTTAGTCTGGAATATAAAGTGTTATTAAGTCGTTAAGACAACATTCTTAAAACTTACTGGAAGATAGGCCAATGAGAAGTCATATCGTATATTAGGGTCCTTCAGTAATGTATACATCATTTTGAAAAGGGGACCGCACGGCGATAAAAAGTGTTGTAGCTGTCGAAAGTCTTCCCCCTGAGAGTCTGTTGTGGTTCGAAGCCCCCATGAGAGAGTTCCTTGAGGGCCAAATATATTATCGATTAGAACAGGGAAGAAATTATGTAGTTCCAATAAACTTGCTCTGTCTAGTAAAACGGTTAGTTCAGCACACCTAGTTCGTATCGGGAGACTCAGGGCATGTTGAATTCGCATCTGTAAATGAAAAGTTTTAACAACTTTTTTGACTCGTCAACTTTCCTACCAAAAAGTTGTCCTGTTCATTGATATGCATTGCGGAATTTTGCTAATGACCTAAAAAACCACTATTTACTATAAATGGAAAAATTAAAGCAACATTTCAATTTAAATGTTCAACCGGTCAGAGGTTAGGTTGTTACTTGTTACAAAGTAGGCCTCATAGACAAGAGTTCTATGTTCTATGATTGATAAGCCTCTTCATTCTAATTCTAGATTTTTTTTTGTGCGCATGCCTCAACTTCCGCCATGTTTTTCGTACACTTTATACGTGTTGTTATGGGTTATATCGCAGCGATACACGTATTAAAATTTTTTCGGAGAACTTTTGTATTATTTCATTAGTTTTCCGAAGCCTAGTTTTGAATATCGTCGCAAACTAATTGAATCGAAGAAACAAAAACATCTAAAAATTTGTCCTAAGTGTGTTGAATGTGATTTGTGGGTTAAAAGATGTGGACGAGGTGATGGTCGATTCGAACTGATTGATCATGTTAATAAAGATACATATATTTGTTCACTTCACTTCGTAGGAGAAAGTGGCCTAACAATAGAACATCCGTATCCCATCAGTTGTGTAAAAAAATAATAATTTCATCAGGTGATTTTTTGTTCCATTACTCCATTTGTAAGCAATTCGAAAGCTTTGGAGTAATGACGAATTGTAAGGATTTTGTTAGCATTTTGCACTAAGGAGTGGGAGAAAAGCGTTCATCTTCCTGACTAATTGTGTTTGTTTCGTGTGGCACATGGCCAGTCATGTAATGGCACAGGACTCGTTAGTCGTTACTCTTCACGTCTTTGTCTATAGTAGTTTGCTAGTTTGAGTTCTGTGTTAGGTTTGTTTATCGAAATTAAAATTGGCATGACATGACATATCTGAAATCTTAGCTCAGCCTCAGGCTTCTATGAGTTTTATCATTGTTCAGATTATACTATGGTTTTATCAACAGGTTTCAATGCTCCAACCCAACTTCTGACCTAGCACCAAGTAGACGATGGGAGACACGCATGATTTTAATTTAATTTTTCTTTGCCTCAGTTAGATCCACAATAATTACATTTTGTGACAATAATTTCTCATATCCCAAAATTTTGTCGAAATTTCCAAGTTTAAAAGTCAAACTCGATTTGACCTTCATTTGAATAACTTCCCCCAAACACTAGCGCCAGATGTGGTTGTTTCAGGAATATTGATAGTAGATACTATTTCTTTCAACTCAAACATAAATACTATGATGATAAAAATATTAGTACAACACATAAACGAAGGCAGATGTTGACAGTTCGAAGCAACTTGTGGTAAAAAATTTAATTGTGTGAAATAACGATGCTTACGTCCACCAGAGGCGCTAGGAGTACGTTTTTGAATGTGACGACAAAATTGGCGTTTTCAATTTCGAATTATGAAAAACATTACATATATTTTCAATATATGAGTCTGTTGCTGAGCTCCCTAGGTGGTAGTCTTTATGTGCAAATCAAAATATTCTAGAAAGGGGGCACATGCGTGTTCCCTATTGCATTTCCAGTTCAATGGACATTTGAGAATATGTGCTTCTTCTAGTCTAATTTGTTCTGGTTTCGTTTCAGAATCAGTATCTATCAGAACAAGTCGACCCTCGAAATCATGTAAGGATTTTGTAAGCATTCTCAAAATTCTGGGAGTAAAACTCCGCATTTTGATAGATGCTAGTCAGCATATTGTATACTTTCAATTGGCAGCACTGCTCATTCAGTATTGAGACAGCACAATGGTAGGTAGAGAAGAGAGAAGGGGGGAAAACACGATTGTCATCGTGTGCAGCAGTGTCATGACATGCATCGGTTGAAAGACTACGTTTGTTAGATTAATAAGTGGATATCTAGTGTAGTTTATTCAATTTTGTTCACTGTTACTTTGCAAAAATGCCCTGGGGTCTGGGCTAAGTACTTTCCAGTAGCGGAAGAATAAATTATGAAATTTCTTCGCTTCGGACATCTTCGAGAAGAACTATTCATTAAGTGGGGGAAGGACAAACATGATGTCGCAATAGTGAATGCACTCTACCGCAGCGCCTGTTTTGAACTCAATCTGCGCATGCGTATATATCAATATAGTCATTGTCCAAAATAATTCAAAATTACATTGAAATTTAAGATACCTATGGTTTAAGGATTAAACAATGAAAGGAATTGTAGGTAAGATTCTTGCCATTACTGGAGAACTAAAACAATTTGAAGATACTATTTTATCCGATAGTGAGTCAGATTCGGATTCTGACGAAGAACTTTCGGGCATGGATTTAGTTTCGAGAAAATAATATATAACCTATGACTTGACCTTTAATCACTTCTTACTATAATGTACAATGCTCATGCTTTTGAAATATTTCAACTTTTTCACGGACTCTCGAGTTCGTGAAAAAGTTGTTCATCCGATTAAAATAACCGGAGTAAAGAACTAATTTCACGAGTTAATAAAGTCGGAATCTACCGAGTTTACGAACGGTTAGGATGAAAAGTTGGAGTATTGGAACGCTCCTCGGTTGATTTTACTTCTTGTCACTTGTCAACTGCCATTTGTCATAAGTCGTATATCGTGTAATGATGGAATTCATTGCACAGCTAATAAGAATGTAAAACCGTAAACAATAAAAATGGACAAAATGGAATCCCAGGCCGAAACTGAGAAAGTTCGCCCCAATATAAGGATAGAAATTCAAAATGAGAAAATGGATGTCGACGAGAGTGAAAACGAAGAAGGAGAAATCGTTGAAGACGATGTACAAGATAATGCTAAAAAAGTTGCTTCCGAAAATATTGTGAGTCAAAATAAGCAATCACTATTCTGAATTCCTAGTGTATATTCGTTCCCCGTTACATTTATGGGAACCGGCAATAATCAATAAATGTGAAACAATCAGTACATGATTTTCAGATCCAATGGTTAGAATCATTTTGCAAAGAATCGTGATCATCAACTGACAAGTTTGGTGGTACCTAAAGTACTTTTGTCTCATAAGCACGAAATCAAAGGACTATCTTTTAGTGTACAAAATATTCAGAACTCTTTCGGTCTATTTGACACAATCCACACCAAAGGTTATTTTGGGAAATATATTCAATTATTAAAAGGTTTAATATAACCCTAATAACCCAGGCATTTATTTTCTAGAGCCATTTGTCCCCCACGGGAATCATGGTGAACATTATCTCAAAAATGATCAACAGTTTAGGTGACTTTCCAGTTGAAAGGCTTTAATCCTTCTGTATGGCAGTGGTTAGGATACACTGTGCACTTGTGCCTCTTGCCTCACGTTCTTATCCGGGTCCCAGTAGGAGGTCACAGAATTTTGTTGGGGATGTATTCGGTTCCCGTCACATAAGGGTTAAAAGACAAAGTTCCTGACTGAAATGAAGTTATTAATGCATTTATTGAGTTGAATTTCCCTAGTTGCCTTGATCACAATTGAATTTCATTGGTGTTCATTGCACCAATATTACCAAATCATTATTTTATGGGGATATTTTAAAATGTTTTGGTAATGCATGTCCAAAAGAGAAGAAGCAAAAGTAAGATTTACTTCTTATCCAGGGTTCATATCAGTAAACTTTTTCTATTTAAAGTAGTGTTGTTGTTTCGATATCCATTCATTTTACTTCATATCTTCTACCAGTAGTTTTTTGTATATTCTGTACAATCCACACCAAGGGTTATTTTGGGAAATATATAAATTTTTTAAAAGGATTCATATAATCCCAATAACCCAGGAATTTATTATCTAGAGCCATTTTTTGTCCCCCAGGGGAATCATGGTGAACATAATCTCAAAAATGCTCAGCAGTTTAGGTGACTTTTTCCAGTGAAAAGGCTTTAAAGATAAGATAAAGTTCCTGCCTGAAATGAGATTATTAATGCATTTGTATAAATGTGGGGGTACATTTTTGTTATACTGGTGTGCAAAGAGCCTCTGAATATTGAGTTCAATTTCCCTGTTCCCTCCTTCTTGATATCTATTAAATTTCATTGGTGTTAATTGCACTAATGCCACCAAACCCAGCGACGGCTCTAGGTATTTGGCATCCTAGGTGGGAAATATGGCGCCCCCATGAGCCCTTTATAATTATTTTTCACCCCTTGATTCCCGCTGTTTCGTTTGTTTAAGCTGAACATGACATAAAATATCTCGTCATACTATTGAGAATTAGTCAAAAAGCCAATTAGGTTTTTACAGGTCAAAGAATTTTTTGATTGTTGTGACATTTGGAATGGAGTTTCAATAAAAAACATAGATACACAAAAAAAAAGTGTTTTTAATGCAAAACCATAAAAAAATTATCAACAGGTGATTATTACCCCTAGAAAATATATTTTTACAAAAAAATTTGCAATAAGGCCTAAAACCCTAATGGTGTTTTTCTTGCTTTTGTTTTTGCAAATTATTTTACTATTCTTGCCAGTCGATCTGACTTGTAAGTCTTTCCTGGCACATTGTACTACGCAAGTAAGTTTTCAAAAAACTATTTTCTGCACTAGGTACAGACAAAGGCAAAGTGAGTACAATTCTAAGAGCTACACAAAACTTGGAAATCTATTTTCCAGATTATGGAGGTAAATGTAGTTTAAAGTTTTTGAGGGGTTACATTATCATACAGGTGACGACAAATGCTCACACCTAGTTCTAAAGCAATATCACATTGATCCTGACCCTCTTTATTCTTAAATGTTGATGCCTTCTCCAAGTTCTGCATAACAGTTTGATCTCTGTCGAGTTTCTGTTTTTGAGCTCATGTATGTTGTACTGAAATCCAAATATACCGGAGACTTCATTTAAAGAGGGGAGTAAAAATGAATTTTGAAATTATCCAACGGGTCAGCTATAAACTCATAGTCGAACATTCTCTTCTTTCTTCGAACGCAGTTCTTCTCTTTCTCAAAAAATGTTTCTATTCCAGCTTCTTCACAAGCATCGAACATCGCTCTTCTATGTTACAAATCATTGCTCAAATACTCTTCTGTACTTTTGAATTGGATAACTGCTCTTTCAATAGATAAATCCTTTTCTTGCAGTATCTTACTAGTTAAATTTATCTGGAACAAAACGGGTTACATACGAAGCGGAAGGGGGATGATGTACCATGTGACTGTACCACGGATACATTTATGTTTTGGCCATTGTACAAAGAAACTGTCATTGGGTAGCTTGCTTTTACGTCGCTTGCTGTAATGAGTTTTCACTTTGATAGTGTTCAATATGCAAAAAATTATACAAAAAAACACCGCGCGCCGCCCTTTAAATTTTGCCGCCCTAGGCGACTGCCTAGTTGGCCTATATGGATGAGCCGGCCTGACCAAACCCTTATTTTATGGGGTCATTATATAATATTTAGGTATTCCATGATTTTACTCTTATTCAGGCTTCAAGTATATGACTTGTTTTTCAAGTAATTCAACTTTTTGCTATTTAAAGTAGTGTTGCTATTCCAATTATCCATTCATTTTCAACTTCATATCTTGTATCTGTAGTTTTTTTTTCTATTCAGATTTTTTTTTTCTATTCAGATACAACCAGTTTCACGAAGCATATTCACTACCGGGATAAACATTTTTGATGAAGAAGCCCAGAGGAAGTTGAAGGAGAGAGCGAGACGTTTTGCACTGAAACCAGAAGAAATCCATACTTTTACCGATGCTGATTTGGAAGAACTTTACGAAGCTTGGGCATAACTCCAGATGATGAAAATGTTAGATTTGATGCGTCATCTACTTGGTATAGGAAGATTGATTGAGGAAGACATTTTGGAGTATTTTGCAAAATATGCTCCAGTGGGTATCGAGTGGATAGATGAAGAAAGTTGCAATGTTACATGGGCGGAAAATATCACGGCTGCTAGAGCTTTGTTTTATTCTTCAAAAGCTGTTAAGGGGATGCCAGCTCGAGAACCCGTTGATACGTTCCCAAAAGAGTTTTTGGATGATGTTGATGAACCTGAAAGGGGCACAGGTCAAAGCATTCTTCTGAAGAATAGAAAAGTTGAATTGGAGATAGAAGACACTCTTTTATCCCATAAAGTAAACTTGAAAAATGCTGTCGACATTGAGGAAATCAAGATCCCGATTCCTCCAGGCTATTGGAGATTAGGAGAAAAGCACCCGAAAGCCAAATGTATATTATTACGATTTTCCCTCAAAACAGATCAGAAACCCTACCGATCCGAAAGTTTGGGTAAATATTACAAAAAACTCAGTTCAAAGAACATCATATCCGACAAAAAGAAGCAAGAAATCAGAGGGATCTTTGAGAGAAATAAAGACATGAATCAAGATAAAAATCCTTGGGGTTCGTTGGCTAAAAACTGGGACCAAGATGCAAAATTCAGGGAGCGTGAGCCGAACCATATAGATGCACCAAAGGTCGAAATAAAAAATCCCAGCCTTTTAGTCAGGTTGGGTAAGAAGAAAAACAGCTCTGAATCAGAAAACAATGAAGTCGAAGTGGTTGAACAGGACGAAGAAGTGCCTCCAAAGCCAAACAAATTGGGATTCCCCAGGATGCGAATGTATGCAGACGAAGAAGAGGAAAAACTAAGGAGGAAAAAAATGTTACAGACAATAAAGAAGCAAACCGAGAAAATATCGAGGGATGACGGGCGAGAAAGAGACTTGAGAAATGTTCTGTCGGTAACAAACTATGCTGAACCCGTAGAGGTGATTGATCTGGTAGGAGAGGACCTTGGGAGTAAACTCAAAAACAGGTCCAAACAGATGGTGTTCACCGTCGAAAGAGACTTTTCAGATTACAATTCCCACGATCGTAAAGAAAATGTAAGATCCGACATAAGGTCGTACCTGGAAGAACGAAGAATAAGGTCTCCTCTACGTCGAAGGAGACCGTCTCCTTCTCGGAGGTCTTTGGAAAGGCGCCGATCCCCCGAATATAGGACGCGAAGCCCTCTAAGGAGATACACCTCTCCCGCACGAAGATATTCCCGTGAAAGGATGAGATCTCCTTTGCACAGACGGAGGTCTCCCGGAAGGACTTTACACAGTGATCGCATGTACGACAGCCGTAAAAGGGCACGCTCGGAGTATTCGGAGGATGAGAAATACAGTCACAAACCGAAAAGTAAGGTTGCGGTTGTTGTGAAAACGCAGAAAAAACCCGCTGTCGCTTCCACCATCTGGTCAAGAGTTCAACGGCACTCCGAGAGTGCATCTTCCAGTGAAAGTGAGAGTGAAAGTGAAAGTTCGGATTCGGAGTCCGAAAGCAGTAGTTCTAGTGAGGAGAGTGAGTCGGACTCGGGAAGTGACTCTTCTAAGTCGGAGAGAGGACAAAAGAGGATAGAGAGGCCAGGGTTTACCGGTAATATAATAAGCAGAATCAATCAGAGGAGCCCTCTGAAAATAACAATGAAGAATGACCGTTTTCGAAGATAGGTTGTTTTACTCCTTTGTGCTTGAGGTGTGACTACAATCACAGACTTTTATTCAAACATTTTTCTGTTCACTGTCTTACTGTACTTTTGGAATAATTATATTAGGTTACGACAAAAAATATGTTCTTCATTGATGGAATTTAGTGCTGTCCAGACACCTTTTTCTTTTCTACCTTTTCAAAAAATTAATTTATTAAATTTTATATTTTTCTGTTATGTATTCATATGATTCATTACCATAACAACTAAATCGATATTTGTACTTTGCTTGCTGAATTGTAAAAACGGTACAAATAAAAACCAATAAAAATAGTATAGTTTTCAGTATATTACATTTTCAATATCAGCATGAGAGATGCACAAAAATATTTAACACGTTGATGGACACTAACGTCATACGGCTTCATAGAGGTCAGAGACAAAAGCAGCACAACGCCGCACTGCGCCCTCACACATCCGCATTAAATTGGACAGAACGCGGAACGGCGTTCAATTTTGCATAGTTGATATAGGAGAAACATGATTACTGTCACGGATTGTGTTGCAATAGAATAGAATTTATTGATCTCATAATATCAAATAATGACATAAGACTCGTCAAATATGAACAAATTAAAATTAAAAGGTCTAGCTAAGAACATTTACCTTAAAATATTAAAATAGAGCAGCAATTTAGGTTTACAAATACACTCAACCTAATATCAGAAATTATTACAGAACTAGAAACACACAGGTACACAAAAATTAAAATCAAACAATTTTTGTGTGAAAAAAAAAAACAAAATGGGTATTGGGGTTTTTGGGTCGAGATTATGATTATTTTGTCAAAATTGAAATTCAAGATGGCGGCTCCAAAATGGCGGACGAGTTTTGTGATTATGGTCTGATTCTATTCAAAATTGGTATGTGGGGGTTTTTGGGGTCAGAGATTATGATTATTTTGTCAAAATTGAAGGATTCAAGATGGCGGCTCCAAAATGGCCGCGAGTTTTGTGATTATGGTCCGATTCTATTCAATATTGGAGAATAATAGTTAACAAAAATTTATAATAATAATAATAGTTTGAAAAAACTAAAAACACCTTAATAGAAAACTGAACTAAAAAGTTGAAAATAAATAATAGTTTAAAAAAACTAAAAATAAAAAATAAAATTTAAAAATGGTAACTATCTGGTCTTAATGATTATTTATTTTCAATACATTGGTGTCACATTTTCAATAGTAGTGATTTAAATGCTAATGTCTCTGAAGTTTATAAGATTCTGAACTTTTGGTATACAATGTTTTGTTCCAGAAAAAATTTAGAACATCCAACTTTTCTGGAGATTTGAGGAAGTTGATTTGTATTAAAAATATCTAAGAATGCTACAGATTTTTAGAGTTTAGTAGGGTTAGAGCACAGTGTAAAAAATTAACACAGGACTGTTATAAGAATGATCTAAACACAATAAACATGATCTGACTACTAACCCAAGAAATTTCTGGAAATTGGTATATAAAAAAGAAGTTCAAACGAAATTCGAAAAATATGTAATAGCTGCTAGTGGGCAGGGAAATTGTTGATCTTTTGCTGATCACTTTGGTGAGGTCTTCTCAAAATATAAATGTAATCCTCCTGAGAAAACTTTTTCCCTAAATTAATATTGACTGTCCAGGTATAAGTGTTGCAGAGGTATTTGATAAATTGGCGTCATTGCCTAATAAGTTAATGATTGGCCCTGATGGCATTCCAAATTTGTCTTTGAAGCAGTGTGATATTCTTTATCAAGCCATTATGGAAGTTATTTAATATATCTTTTGTCTACTGGGGTGTTTCCAACTGGGTGGAAAGAAAGTTTTGTTTCTCCGTTTTTTAAATCAGGTGTAGCTATACAGTCTTCAATCCCAAAAGTTCTAGATAGCTTGATGTTTAGGTATTTGAATTGGCAGTGTAAAGAGATTATAATTGATGAACAGCATGGATTTAGGAGTGGTCAATCAAACCAATCCTACCCATTAAAACAATAAGCTAGTGGATGCCTTGGAGAAGGGGTTATCAGGTTGATGCCATACACCGACTTCCAAGGCTTT
Source organism: Gonioctena quinquepunctata (assembly GCA_018342105.1). Lineage (NCBI taxonomy): Eukaryota > Metazoa > Arthropoda > Insecta > Coleoptera > Chrysomelidae > Gonioctena > Gonioctena quinquepunctata. The sequence goes on from JAFIRS010002450.1 coordinate 86,160, forward strand.
TGATAGAGTTAATCACTTGTTGTTGATTGAGAAATTGAAAAATTTATGTTTTTCAGACAGATTATCGAATTGGGTGTTTAGTTTCTTAGTGAGAGAAGTTTGAAGGTGAAAATTGGTAATTTCTTGTCAAGAGTGATTGTTGTGAGCTCTGGAGTACCTCAGGGAGGGCATTGTTCTCCTTTGCTATTTAATTTGTTTGTCAATGACCTCAAAGATTATATGAAACAGTCTGAATTTTAATGTTAGCTGATGATCTCAAATTATTTTTAGCGGTTCTGTATGACACGATATTAGTTTACTTCAAAGGAGTTAGATAATCTGTCTGAACTTGTTACTTGAATGTTGATAAATGCTTTAAGATTTCTTTTAGTAAAAGGAAAAAAATGATCCCATCCCCTCATTCAATAGATGGTCATTTGCTGAATAAAAGAACAGGCTAAGGAATACTGTAACGAACCTAGGCCGGACCTGTAGCCCTACGTTGCCATGGTTAAGCGATGAGATCATCCCCGGAGATATTCGAGAACCATCCAGTCGCTCTTCCGCGGAAAACAACGATAAATTGGAAACAATTGGAACATGCCGCCAGAACTGCCGGAATTCGAAAGATCGGGAATCCTGTGAGCGGAGATAAATGGTAGCCCTCAAGATGGCAAGGACAGTCTGAACGGCCCCATACGATAGAGCTTACAGTGGGTAGTAATATAAATTAAATTGTAGATTAAGTGTAGGAACCAGTTAAGTTTATTTACGTTACAATTGGTGTCGGAAGTGAGATTTTGAAAATAAACAAGTGATATAGGTGGATAGTCAGAAAAATAAATTGATAGACCTTTATGCGAAAATAGACGTGCCCGGTTTTACGTAGTGGACAATTTTGCGTGGGAATATAAACGATACACTGTTAGGAAACAGAAAATAGACAGTGGCCGGTTTTCGTTGAAGTGGACAATTGCGTGGAATATAAACTGATACACTCTTGGCTAGAAACAGACAATAGACTGGTGGCGTGGAAAAATTATGAAGTGAATTTTTAACAAACTGATAAACTTTTATGTGAAACAGACTGATACCTCGTCAAAGACAAAATGTAGTTCAAGAAAAGTCGTCTGGATTTGAAGGTGGCGGAATTGAAACAGGAATTGGAGGAAAGGGAACTGGAAAAACGGGTAAAAGCAAGTACTCCAGGAAAGACTTGCAGAAGGACTTATACAAGAAGGTGAGGGACCCGAAACATTTTTATTGAAGTTCCGGAGTGATTTGAGTTTGGTAATGAATAAACTTCGGAAGAAACTACTAAATCCGTGAAAGAAGAACTGCAACAAAATTCGGGACTTTGGAAGAGAAGCTTCAGAAAATTCTAGAAATCTGGAAGAGAAGCTTCTAGAAAGCCTGGAAGATAAGCTCCTTGAAAACACAGAAGGCCTAAAAAAGAACTCTGTGGTGTTGGCGAATCGTCTAAAAAAAGAATAGGAACCATCGAGGAGAGATGGACAAGATGAAGGAAATAATCAGCGATGAAATCAAAGGCGGAATCGAAGGCAGAAAATGGACAAAAAAAAGGAAGCGATCAGTAAAGCTGGAAAAACGAATTGATAGTCGCCCTCCACAGAGATGGTTAACAAAATGCAATGCTGGACTTGAGTTTGAACTTGGATAAAGTTCAAGAGGGTATAAGATGTCAAGTCATTTCTAGAAATAGGGAAGCTTTCCATGAAGCCGCCTCAATTCGACAGGAAAAAAACTCCATGGGAAAATTACACCGACAGTTTGAAGCAGCGGCCAAAGCAAATGGATGGAATGCAGGGGAAAGACTGCTTAGCACTAACACTTGATTCGTGGAGAAAGCGACGAATATTCTACAAACTCTTACGCCCAAGAACAGGAGGACTATGATCAGCTGATTCACGCATCCTAGAATTACGATATGGGCGACATTTGGAACCGTATACCACTCCCAACTGAAAAATCGCTGCCAGAAATCGGGCGAATCCTTACAGAATTCGAAGCTGACATTGCGCGAGTTGCCTAGCATATCCAGCCACACCGGAAAATGTAATGGAGCGATTAGCGGTTCAGGCATTCTTGGATGGACTCCTGACAGAAACCAGACAAGCGTTGACACTAGCTTCGTCAACACATCCTGACCTTGAGCGCTTTGGAATTTGAGGCAGCAAACAATGCTGCAAAAGCCAAAGTAAAGTTCAAACGATTGAGGAAGACTCACAGAGGGCCCTAACTTGGAAGCTGCCATAAGAAAGTGATGAAGGAAGTGTTGCCTGAGAAAAGACAGATAAGATGCCGGAATTAGGGAAAATTGGACATATGCGTAGTAAATGTCCAACATTCATCGACTCCGATGCAGGGAAAACTAAGAAAGGTCGACGAGAAGGGGCATCCGTCGGTATGTTCCAGCAAGCCCGGTTAACAAGCATATAAGCTGTCAGCCTAACGACAGAACAAGGGTGTCTTCGTAGCGGTCTCATCAATAAGAGCCTTGCACCATGCTGCTAGATAGCAGGTCGACTAAGGACAATTCTCGGCCTTCCTTTGCCAGAACACCGGAACGGATTGAACCGACAACTTGAAGCTACGCTGCGCAACAGGGGAGCCAGCTACTGTATGCTGGCGAGCTACCGATTGAAATAATTTTGGGCAACACTAAAGTGAAACATCAGGGACTTGAGCGGACATCGAAGACGATGCAATCATCGGAATGGACATCATGAATTCAGAGGGTTTTGAATTGGATTTCAAAGACGGCGTCCTACGTGTCAACGGAAGAGCTGGTGCTTCCATGGGAGAAGCGAGGAGTTGATCCGTGTATTGTTAGCTGAAGATGTAAGCCGTTACCTGAGAGGGCTGAAACCATTCTGGAGGCTCGCCTGGACGGGAGTACGAGCAGTGGAAACGTGGTGATGTTCGAGCCCAAACTTCATGATGAAAAATTGGACGAGGATTGCACTAGGGAAGACCTTGTGCGTGCTTGACAAATTTGTGCCGGTAAGGGTCGCGAACGTCAATTATTTCCAGTGACCTTGAAGAAAGGAACAATATTGGGGCACTGCTCGTCAGTTTCCTCAGTGATCCGGAGCGTACGAGGTACGATTAAGCCAACCCAAAACCCCACAGAACTAGAAAATTGGTTGCCATCTCTTCCAAAAACATAAAACCAGCTCAACAGCCCAAACTAAGAGATTTAGTCAAAAAGTACCAAGACATCTTCGATACCGGACAAGGAAAAAGGGGTCGAACTAATGTGTGTCCAGCACAAAATTGATACTGGAGGTGCTCGGCCGATCCGGCAATCAGCAAGAAGACTACCTCTTGCCAAGAGGAAGAGGCTGACAAAATAGTCAGGATATAGGAAAGAGGAGTTATCGAACCATCTGACAGTCCCTGGTCCTCCAGTCGTACTGGTGAAAAAAAGGATGGATCGACACGCTTTTGTGTAGACTATCGCCAACTTAATAATGTCACGAAGAAGGACAGTTACCCTCCTCCGAGAATAGATGACACCCTAGACACTGCTTGGTTCCACGATTTTCTCGACCCTTGATCTGAAGAGTGGATATTGGCAAGTGAACTGGCCCAGGAAGATCGAGAAAAGACTGCTTTTACCATCGGCTCAGGATTGGGCAGTTCACCGTTATGCCATTCGGGCTCTATGCTCCCGCCACATTCGGATTGATGGAGACAGGCTGAAGGGACTCTCATGGAACACGTGTCTAGTGTATCTCGACGACATAATTGTGGTCGGCAGATCGTTCGAGGACCACGTGAAAACTTGGAGGAAGTATTCCGCGACTGAGGAACTCATTGAAGCTGAGCCCTAAGAAATGCCATCTGTTCCAAAAGAAGTACGATACCCGGCCACGTTGTCTCTGGGGAAGGAGTAGCAGTGGATGACCAGAAGATCAAAGCTGTTAAGGATTGGCCCATCCCAAAGACATTCACCAACTTCGAAGTTTCCTTGGTTTATGCACATACTATCGCCGATATGTGCTGGATTCGCCAACATCAGCAAACCACTGACCAAGCTCACGAAGGCCAAAACAAAGTTCCAGTGGCCCAAGAATTCAAGACTCATTCCAGGAAGCTGAAGGAGCTTTGATCAACGCACCTATACTGAGCCTATCCCTCACCCAAAGGAAATTCATTTTGGATACGGACGCCAGCAACGTGGGACTTGGAGCTGTCCTATCTCAGATCCAGGAGGGACAGGAGAAGGTCATTGGTTATTTAAAGCAAGACGCTTAGCAAACCAGAGCGCAATTACTGTGTCACCAGGCGAGAGCTGATTAGCTTTTGTAAAGGGAGTGGAACACTCTACAAGTACGTGTATGGAAGAAGATTCCTGTTGAGAACTGACCATGCAGCTCTCAAAGAGCTCTTACAGTTCAAAAATCCTGAGGGTCAAGTAGCACGTTGGATCGAGAGACTCCAAGAATTCGATTTCGAGATCGAACATCGAGCCGGAACTAGCCATAGAATGCAGATGCCTTGTCGCGAAGACCATGTCCAGATGATTGTCACATTGCCGACGAGCGGAAGAGAAAGAAAAACACTTCGTAGAACCGCGGCAATGGATGACAACTGGAATGACAGCAAGATCCAGAAAGACCAAGAGAGAGACCCCGACCTTGGCTTAGTCGTCAGCTAGAAGAAGGGCAATCGAAGACCATCATGGCAGGAAGTCGCAGGTTACTCGCCGGCTGTTAAGTCCTATTAGGCACAATGGAACTCTCTTATTCTGGACAATGGGATCCTGAAACGTGTGCTGGAGGCCGATATTGGTCGGGAAGACAGACGCCAAATAATTGTTCCCAGGAACAGAAGAGAGGAAGTGCTGCGGAAATCCATGATGGAGTCGCCGGAGGACATCTGGGAGTGACAAGAAACCCTGCAGAAAGTGAGGCAACGGTTTTACTGGGCCAATTGTCAAGCTGACGTCCAGGACTGGTGCAGGAAGTGCGCTGATGCGCTGCTAGCAATGGACCTCGAATACGACCCAAGGCCCCGATGCGTCAGTACAACGTAGGCAGCCCGTTCGAGGAGAATCGCCATTGACATCGCCGGCCCGTTTCCCGTATCCGACCACGGGAATAAATACATCCCTGTGGCAATGGACTACTTCGTAAGTGGGCGGAAGCCTATGCCCTGCCAACCAGGAAGCCATCACCGTCGCCGACGTCTTGGTGAAAAGAGGATATGTCGATTCGGTATTCCAATGGAGCTGCACTCGGATCAGGCAGAAATTTCCGAATCCAACCTTTTCCAAGAAATATGTCTACTGCTGAACATCCGCAAGACAAGAACCACGGCCCTACATCCGCAGTCCGATGGAATGGTGGAACGGATGAACAGGACGATCAACCGCCACTTGTCCAAGGTTGTCTCTGACCATCAAAGACTGGGACCAGTATCTTCATTTGTTCCTGATGGCCTATCGATCCGCAGTACACGAGTCAACCGGTCAAACTCCTGCTAGTATTATAATGGGCCGAGAACTGCGACTGCCTTGTGACCTGAAGTTTGGGATACCGCCAGGACAAGACACTGCGGGAGAGGACTACGTCAGCAAACTTCGGCAGAGAATGGACGACATCCACGAACGAGTCCGGGTTGAACATCCAGAGTGCCAGCGATAAAATGAAGAAGACCTATGACATCAAGGCCGACGCTGGAGGATTTAAGGTTGATGACCTGGTTTTGGCTGTACAACCCCAAACGTCGTCGTGGACTATCACCAAAGTTGCGGAACTCCCGTATAAAATCGTGAAAAGGATAAACGACCTTGTGTACCGAATCCATAAGCCACCCCGAGGGAAACCAAGGGTCGTCCATTTCAACAGGTTGGCCCTTACGCTGGAAACCATGACCAAGTTCGCACCCTCAGCCACCGGAGGATGATATGACGTTCGAGAAGTTTTATGTCCTTGTATTCAAACGGGCAGAAAGTTCTACATGGGGTTACTAGAGAGGAGTCACGAGACCTTTTCGAGGTGCCTGCTGACTACGCACTAGCGCACTGTGTGGCAGAAGATCTTCGAATGTCCAGGGGCATCGCCGAGTATTCTCCAAGAAATTTGGTCAACTCCAAACACTGCGGGAGCAGAATCCAGAAGTTGGTGGGGTGTTACAGTTGAAGAAAGGCCAGAAACATCTACTACCTAGTTACAAAGAGGCATTCCCAAGATAAACCGTCCTATGAAGATGTCTGGAAGAGTCTCACCAAACTAAGAGATACTATGGTGGACCAGAATCTGGCGGATCTAGCAATTCCAAAACTATCCTGTGGTATTGATGGGTTGGACTGGAGAGTCATAAGAAGTATGCTGGAGGCGATATTCAGATCCAGCGGCGTCAGGATTTTGGTTAGCTGTAACCCTCTTCCACGAACGATCACGAAGACCGTCGAGGGTGTTACTTCCATCGAACTTCACGGTGCAGATATGGGAGTCATGCAGATATCGTCACACTCCAAGGATGAAATTTCGGGACGAAATGTCTTTAAGAAGGGGGCAATGTAACGAACCTAGGCCGGACCTGTCGCCTCACACGTTGCCATCGACAGCGATGAGATCATCCCCGGAGATATTCGAGAACCATCCAGTCGCTCTTCCGCGGAAAACAACGGTCAATATTGGAAACAATTGGAACATGCCGTCGCCAACTGCCGGAATTCGAAAGATCGGGAATCCTGTGACGGAGATAAATAGGTAGCCCTCAAGATGGCAAGGACAGTCTGAACGAGCCCATACGATCGAGCTATACAGTGGAGTAGTAATATAAATTAAATTGTAGATTAAGTGTGAAATAAATTAGTAGAACCAAGTTAAGTTTATTTACGTAACAATACTTTTTAATTCTCACTTGAGTTTTGGTGAGCATATCAATCATGCAATTGGTGGTTAAGTCTCAAAGGATGTTGAGATTTACTTTAAGAAATTGTAGGGATCTCTCTCTGGAAGTTACAAGATCGGTATACGTTGGGTTGGATTATTCTAGTACAATTATTTGGACACCACAGTATAACGTTTATAAGTCATTACTTGAGAGAGTACAAAATAAATTTCTGAGATATTATATAACTTTAGGTTTAATTTGAATCTCATTACTGATCATGACTATTCTCTTATCTTACATAAACTTAATTTGCTTACTCTGGATAAAAGAACGATTATGTTTGACATTTCATTCATTTATAAAATACTTAACGGTGTTGCATCATGTCCATCTTTGCTGTCTGAAATATCAGAAATGCTTATATATTGTCATAAAATATAAAATTTTGTTGACAAAGCTACCTAGAACTAATATATAAAATTGATACATACACATTTTTAAAACCAGCACACTGTATAAGTTAAAATGAGATAATAAAAATTTTAAATTTTGCAGTTCCACAAAGAACGCTGCGGCATAATAATTTATTTTCCATTAGTTTTCACAGAACTAATTATGGTACACATTCTTTTATGGGCATACCTCTGGAATTTTTAAATAAAGAGGGGAGATTGGATGTTTACAATAGCTCTTTCCAAGTCTTTAAGTACTCTACTAAGGATACTTTGAAGTAATATTTTTACCACTGGAATGAACTGTAGGTACTAAAATATTGTCAATTTATACCAGTCATTTTGTTATCAGTTTATGGTCATTTTATAGTAATATTCTTATGAGTTGTTGTTATTTCTAGTGAGACTGTTACCTATTTTCTGGAATTACTTATTCAATTTTTGTTAATTTTATATTGACATAACCATATTGTATACTGTTATTACTTTGATTAGTTTAATAAATAAATAAATATAGATAAAATAATTAATAAAAAACTTTTTTAAAGACAAGTTTTTATTCAAATGCACTAAAAAGTTAAAAATAATTGCTTTGGATGTGTGACATAGGTTATTCCGTGATTTATAGATTCAAAACCTTGTCACTCAAAGTTTTCAGTTCGAATACAAAAGCGACAAGCTTTTGAATCTATAACTCACGGAATAACCTACGTCACACGTCCAAAGCAATTATTTTTTACTTTATGGTGCATTTGAATAGAAGCTTGTCTTTAAAAAGGTTTTTTATTAATATTTTTTTTTTGTGTTTTTTAGTACTTAAGTACGCCTTAATCTATTCATTTTTGTTAAAGCATCGTTATTATGAAGCCTTTTTTCCTCTAAGTTCTGAGATATCTAGTCCTTCAATGAGGAGACCATCAAAAAGTAACTCATCCGCCATCTTGTAGTTGCCATCTTCAATTTATGAATTTTAACTAAAAATCAATAATCTTCGACTAAATTCATAATATCCAACCCTAAAAACCCCGACATGCCAATTTTGAATCGAATCGGACCATAATTACAAAACTCGTCCGACATCTTGAAGCCGCCATCTTGAATTTGTGAATATTGTATAAAAATTCAAAATCTCTGACCCCGAAAACCCCCATATACCAATTTTGAATAGAATCGGATCATAATCACAGAGATCATCGGCCATCTTGGAACCGCCATTTTGATTTTATGAATTTTGAAGAAAAATTCATAATCTTCGACCTTGAAAACCCCCACATTAATCGAATCGGACCATAAACCTAAATCTCGTCCGCCATTTCAATTTCATACATTTTGACAAAAAATTCACAATCTCCCCTTCCCCAAAAACCCCCTCATACCAATTTTGAATCAAATCGTACCATAATCACCATTTTGTTTTTTCTCTAACAGAAATTGCATAATGCATTGTCACATGAATTATGAACACCTGCCAAATTTCAGCTCAATCGGATGAAAAAATGGAAACTCAAAAAACTTTGTTACAATTTTTGTTCCAGGATTAGGTGCAAATTTTGAATATGATTTAAAAAAAATCATTGCATTATCAACATTAAGTCATCTTCAACGCGTTCTGTCTGTCATAACTTTATATATATATATATATATATATATATATATATATATATATATACCTTTATTCTCAATTCCCCTATTCTTTCGGAAACACACATTGAGGGTAAATATATCCATACATCATTCATCATTAGTTCTGCTGGCTGGAAACAGATCAAGAGCATATTACCATTTAAAACATCTTCATTCTTCTTTGGAAAAACTATCAAGAGCAAAGTTACGAGTTACGCAGGTAGACGTTCAATCCCAATAATTAATGATAGTATTATAGACATATATAGCAAGAAAGAAAAGCCACACCAGTGTGCAGCTCGAGTGTTTGCTTTTCTTAAGTGTTTTTTATGCTAATAAGACATTAAATGCAATACATTTTATCCACAGCTGGTATGATATAAAACACGTTGCTGAAAATTTTGAAAATATTTTGTTCGAGAAGGATATGATATGGTTTTCTATGACAAATGGTTTATTTATTATGGGAATTTAGATCGTAACTCGTAAGACATGTTGTTAATATAGTTATTTATTGTACGAGTGTTTTATATGCTAATAAGATATGACATGCGATATAACATTTTATCTACAATTGGTGTGTTATAAACAAATACTTTTCCTAAATTGAGGGCTTATTTGATGTTTATAACAGTTGCTGAAAATTTAATTATGTTATTAGATTGCTATTCATAAGACACTAGTGTTTATTGACTTGTATTGTATTTCATGTTTTAGCATATAAAATACTCAGAAGAAGCAAACACTCGAGCTGTGCTCTCGTGTTGCATTTCTTTGGTGTTTTATATTGCTAACAATAAAAGACACTCCCAAGTAACACAGAGTCATAAAATTAACATAATGACTTCTTATACCGTCTTAAAGACCACGTATTTGTATATTTTAGAACCAAAAAGTTAATGTGCGTTTTATAACCTTCAGGCGTTCAGACGTCGTGTAGTAGATATAACGAGAGTACAATAAAGAATTCTCGAGATGAAATTGTATGTATCGTTAAGTAGAACCTAAGAGCAGTTGCTGTGAGGTTATTATGACAATGAACATATGTGGTTCTAATGAATAGATTTTAGAATGTAATGTAGTTTTATCAACTGATGAACTTTGGTCGCAATGATTACATTATATGTATCTATGGTTAGATTATTTTTGTTGGATAGGTATATTGTGTTATGTATGTAGAATATTCAGTTCCGTATGAATGATTAAAATGCCAAAACAAAAATCCAATCTGCCTTACAAGAGAACTGGAGCGTATAGAAAAATATAAAGAGGAAGGATGAGTGCCTACCCCAAAATTAACATCTGAAATAATCAATCAGTCTATCGGGACACTGCAAAAAATTAAGTTCATCTAGTTCCTTCAATTGTTTTCACAACAAGGAAAGACATACATAATATGTATGTGCACTTCGAGTGATAAATAAAAAATATTTAAATATAACTGTTCAACATCAACATAACCTCTATTGTAAATGTCAGTTAATTTTTGCGTTTTCCATTAGGCGGAACTAGCGGAATGCTTATAAATATTTTTCTGTTTTGATAGCGTTATGACTTTAGTACAACAAAACTTGCTACTTGTGGTCACAGCGACTACATTACAACTTTTTTATATAAGATATTGCGATGTCTTTGAGACACTCGTAAACTATTCTATGATAGTACATACCGGAGTAATTACAACTTTTCGACACTAGAAGGACGGCATCCATGTTTTTCGATTGATTGATAACATCATTCTGGTAGCCATATTGGAACAAAAATATTTAAAATAAAAAATAAGGGACCCTGGGTGTTACATCAATTTAAAAATCATTGCAGATGTGCTAATCAAGTATCTTCCATAATATGGTCTACATATTTCAACGATTAATGAGAAAAATTGATAAAATATATTTTTTCTGAAATGAAAATAAATATTTATCTCTCTTCATTTTCGAGGCGCTAGAATTTTAAGTGAGTAGAATTGGATGTTGATCGTGAAAATGGATTTGCTTGGTCACTAGAGTTTCAGAACAATTCTTAAAGATGAAAATCATTTTTATCTCGATAACTATCACGGTCACAGAGTATCATGAACATGTAAAGGAAGGCTGACTTATATATTATATTGTTATTATATAAAATATTTTGATATGGTATACATATTGTAATACTATATTAGAAAGATTATGACCTTCATGCATAATGATATAATTACTACACTAAGACCACAGAACGACCCTTTTGCGACTGGCTTATATAAGTCTATATTGGCAAGTCATTACCACTACTTTATAACGTCGATGTGACGTCGCAAGAGTGTGCCTTTTTGTCGTATTGGCATAAATAGCGACGTCTTAGCATATCACAAAACATAAGTCATGGACGTTTGCAAAAGGTCTAGTAGACGTCTGTACAACCGAATTATGACCTCTGTGTGCTACTTGGGAGCTTCTACAATAAATAACTATTTATATCACCCAGACTTCAAAGTAAAAGAAGTGGAAGAGCGCCCGATTTCAAAAGGAGAGGTCTCGGGTTTGATCCTTGGCCAGGGCAAATATTTTTAATTTAAAAATATCGAATTACAAATCTCTGCGGTATTGCTTGGAGTAAGACTTCTTCTTCACCCAACGGACGAAGCCTCTGAATGCGGAAATCGTAACAGAGGAGGAGCTGGGCAAGTGCGCCTCAAAGAAAGCAAGTTCCAATGAAAGTTTACATTTGTAACCTCAAATTTCACATGTGCTGTTTGTTTATATTGACGAGAGTTGCATGAGAGTTTTTATACGTTCAAAGAGAGAATAAATATGGCAAAAGTCAAGAATAAATCGAAAGTATCTGCCGATCGCATTCACAAAAAGAAGGAAAAATTGGGAACAAAAATAATGAATCCTTTCGAAGTCCATATAAATAAAGAGAAATTGAGAGTAATCGGCAAAAAGCAGAAAAATGATAGGGGCCTACCAGGGGTATCTAGAGCTAAATCAATAGAAAAACGAAAGTACACACTTCTGCAAGAATACAAGTCGCAGAACAAATCGAACAAGTTCTTAGATAGACGTATCGGGGAGAAAAACCGTAATTTGACCAAGGAAGACAAAGACATGGCACGTTTTACGGCTGTTAGAGTCAAAGCACACAATAAAAAAAGTATTTTCAACCTCGCCGATGATGAAGTTCTGACTCACAAAGGGCAAACCTTGAGTGAAATCGAAAAATTCGATGACCCAAGATCTGATGACGAAAGCTTGGAAGGAGATTCGGGAAAATTAGAAAAAGACTTCGTGGGTGAAGCTCACTTTGGAGGAGGTATGCTCAAAAAAACCGGAATTGAAGGAGCAAAGAGCCACAAAGATCTTATCGATCAGCTGATAGCCGAATCAAAGAAACGAAAAGCTGAGAAGCAGAAAGTGAAAGAAGCAACATTGGAATTAACCGAGAAGCTAGACGCAGAATGGAAAGATCTACTTCCGCTCGTCAACAAAAATAAAAGGAAATCGGAAGATAACACAGAAAAGCCTAAAGCGGACGATTATGATAAAATCATGGGGGAACTCAGATTCGAAGCCAGAGGGACTGTATCGGATCGTCTCAAAACCGAAGACGAAATAGCCAAAGAAGAAAAAGAAAGGCTCGAGCAACTCGAAAAGGACAGATTGGAGAGAATGCAGGGCTTTGTAAATAAAAACAATGCCAATGCTAACCACAGAAGTGCCGATGATTTAGACGATGATATTGTGTATGAAGAAGACCAAGATTACATGCTTAGTTACAATGCAGAAGGAGAATCAAATTTAGAAGTCGAGGCAAATGTAAATGGTAAAATATTGAAAGGGAATACAAAGGAAGACAATAGTGATAATGAAGTAGTGGAAAATGGGGATGAAGAGGAAGAATTTGAGGGTGAAGAAACTGATTCTGAAGATAATTTATCTGATTTGAAGGGCGATGCTAGCGAAAGTGAGGAGGGAGAAGAAGAGGAAGATTTGGGTATTAACAAAGAGGCAGACGTTGAAAATAATGGACAAGTGAAAGAGAAAAAAGTTGAAAAAAATGAGGAAACTCCCATTGCAACAGAAGAAATCAAATCTGATCTGGCAGAGAGAAAGAAAATAATGGACAAAGCCAGGAAGGAACTTCCTTACACATACGCATTACCTGATTCTTATGAAAGTTTATTGAAATTATTTGAAAACCAGTCGTGTAGTCATCAGTGTGTTATTCTTGAGAGGATGATAAAATGTAATCATCCTAGCCTAGCCGAAGGAAATAAGGACAATCTAGGACTACTTTTTGCTTATTTGTTGCAGTATTTGAATGACTTGTTTACTGAAGCCCTTCAAGATAATTCTTTAAAAAAGAGTTTTGAGATTTTCAAAGCTATAGTACCCCAAATACATGAGTTGGCCCAAATGAATCCAGAGAATGCACATAATTCAGTATTAGAAGTGATAAAAGAAAAACACGAAGAATATAGAAAGAAACCTAGAATGCACCCTGATCTAGAAGTGATCATATTTTTGAAACTAGTCAGTGCACTATTCTCCACATCGGACTTTCGACATCAAATTGTCACCCCTTGTTTTATTTTTATGGAACAAATGCTCAATAAATGTAGAACTAAAAACAGAAAGGATATATGTTATGGATTACTTCTTTCTAGTTTAGTTTTGGAGGTAAATTAATTTCCTTAAATTATGGCACTGTCTATTTGCACGATGGAGTGTACTAGCGTGTATAAACCCGAAAATGTGTTTCGGTAGGAGTTTTAATTTTTTGACAAGGAATTATAAATTCATCTTTGTTTAAAAATATTGTATTACATTTGTTTAACGTCAACATCACATTATAAACTATAAAATTAATTTTTTATATCAATAATTTAAAATCTATAAATTATAAATTTATGTTGTTTAAAATATTTCATTCGATTTTTTTTCAGTGTCCACCATCCCATTATAAACTTTTTTTTATCAGTAATTTGGAAACTATAAATTAAAAATGTATCTTTGTTCAAAATATTTCACACAATTTTTTTCATTGTCAACCATCCCATTATAAACTAGCAATTTAATAATAATAAAAATTTTCTATAACATTATTTTTTTACAATAATTTGGAAACTATAAATTATAAATTCATCTTTGTTCAAAATATTTCATTAAATTTTTTTCAATGTCAACCATGCCATTATAAACTATAAATTTAATTTTTTACCTGAATAAACATAATTTTCGAATCAATAATCCCATCATGAACTATAAAATAATTTTTTTATCAATAATTTGGAAAGTAGGTTTTTAACATCAATAGTCCCATTATGAACTATAAAATTTATTTTTCACCCAAATATATAAATTGACAGAAAATAAGAAATAATTGTTTATCGAATTAAAAACATCAAAGATACTCTGCTAAATAATGGTGGGTGCTAAAATGTAAACAAACTCGCACTCAACCAAACTTTCACCTCTTACTTCAAAACAGAAAATTTGCACCATCCACCGCTGCTATTTCTCAATAGTATATTTTTTACAATTATCCTGCACAAATTCACCGACACGCAAGTGAAGTGTGTACACTCCCTACTTTCTAGTACACTCGAAATTCATGTACACGTTTACACGCCGTCGTGTAAATAGACACTGCCTAAAATTGTATAATATTTCTAACTTTACTATTTCAGTACACTTCAATTTCCAAAAGGTATGTACCTGCCGTAATCAATTACTTATCAGGGATTCTGCACATGGCAATTCCAAAGACTGGTGTTAAACTGATCAAAGTGATACCCCCTTTCAAGGCAACATCAAACCTTCTAGTTTTACTGGAAAATTTCAGTTTGGAATCGTTCGAATCTTTCATGATGAAAAGTGAAGACTTACAAAGCAATGATATAGATGAAGAATTCAAAGTTAGGGTATTTGTAAATGTCGTTAAATTGTTGGAAGAGTTCCATGAAAATCTGAAGGTTCTTCCTAGCAGTGTGGAAATTTTTGAGCCGTTAGTCAGATATTTGGAACTTTTACCTACAACAAAATATCCAAAGGAAGTGAGAGATATTGCTGAAAGGTTAATGGGTTCCTTGAGAGGGGCTAAAAGTGAAAGAAAGCTCGAATATATAGTTATGGAAGCCACAAGGCCCAAAGCATTGAGGTTATATGAACCTAAAATCGAAGTTGTGTAAGTATATGTTTGAATATTAATCTTTAACTCAAAATTGAGTGAACAAAACCATAATATGCTATTTTAAGAACATTCAATGATAATGTATCCCTGAGTTGTCTTAAAACAAAAAGAAATACTACTAGGTCTGGAAATTATATTTTCTGTATGCTTTTACGGTGTCAGTTTTTTGTCAACAGTCAAGCCTAAGAACTTCATGTAGTTAATTTCTGCAATATATGTGCCACTGACTCTTATTAGAGAGCTGAAATCCCGAAAAACACTTTTTTGTTGGAATCACATGAAAAATGTTTTTTTAAATAAACCAAAAGACCATTGTGTGATGTATGATGAACTTATCAAGCTTGAAAGTTCATCATGTTATCAATTTATTGGTGTCATCAGAATATCAGTGAATATTGTAAAGAATAAAGGCCCAAGAATTGAACTGTGTCACACTCCTGTTTTTTGACTATCACTGTTTCTGATTTACTAGAATTATATAAGTCTCTGTTCTGTTTGTCAGATACTTTGTTACCCAATCATTAGTAAGACAACTCTTTATTTCAAGTAATGTAAGTAGTGTATGGATCCTTTATTTCAAATATAGGTAGTGTATGGATCCTTCGTTTCGAATTTAGGTAGTGTATGGATCCTTAATTTCGAAAGTAGGTAGTGTATGGATGCTTTATTCCAAATGTATATGGATCCTTTTATTTCAAAGTTAGGTAGTGTATGGTCTCTCCAAAAAGAGGTTGCCATTTTCCATCTGCTATAAAAACTTTACTCTGAGTTGAACTTGAGGAAGGTGTGTGCAGCAGTTTACTGTGATTTGTCGAAAGCTTTCGATTGTGTGAACCACAAAATACTGCTGCACAAACTCCAGCACTATGGTATCAGAAATCAAAGTCTCAACTGGATCGATTCATATCTGAGTCAACGAACCCAAGTTGTCAGAACTGACACACTATTAGATACTGGCTTTGTCAGTCACGGTATGCCTTAAGGCTCGGTACTGTACTGGTACTGTCTTTGTTATATTTCAATGATCTGGCTTCTAATGGAATGTTCACAATTTTTGCGGATGATACAACCATCCTGTGGCATAACTCCAATGAAACAAATCTTCACAACAAAATAGCTCAAGATATTGTCAGTGTGAGAGAGTGGTGCAACTCCAATATGCTATCCTTCAATATAGACAAAACCAATCTCATATCATTTAATTGCAACTTATCAGACATTCCGTTGAGTAATAATGTTATATCAAATAAAAATTCCAATACATTTTTGGAATTAATTTGGACAGCAACCTCAATTTCAATAACAATATTGAATTACTGACCAAAAAACTATCTTCGGGATGTTATGCTGTACGAATGGTGTCGAATGAATTAGGTATTGTAACCGCAAAAATTGTGTACCACACTGTAGTTGAATCGCATCTAAGGTATGACATATCATTCTGAGGCACCTGCAACCAACAGCACTTCAACACAGTATTCATTCTTCAAAAGCGCGTCATTAGATATTTGTGCAAAGTTTGGCCTAGAGTGTCTTGTAAACCATTGTTCAAGGAGCAAAAATTACTTACACTCTCCTTCTTTATTCATACTAGAAACTGTGTGCCTGGTACATAAGAACAAATCATCTTACAATGTTGTTGTTGGATCCACCCGCCAAAATGACAAGTTAAGACTGCCTCATAGAAATATAATATTTCTATGGACTGCCCATTCCATCATCAAATTTGATTAAAAAATCGCTGATCTATAATGCAGCAAAAATATTTAATCATCTTCCGACAAGTTTTAAAGATATCCAATCACTTGATCAGTTCAGAAAGTCTGTAAAGCAAGTTCTCATTGACCAGGTATTTTATAGTGTTCAAGAGTTCTTTGATAAAGATATCGATGGCAAACTGTTATGAAATCATTTCTTGGTTTAACCATTGCTAAAAATCCCTACTAATTGCAAAACAGTGTAATGGCTATGGGTTCCAATTATTTTAAATATTTATATATTTTATTTATTTACTCCTTTAATTTTCTGTTAACGTCTGACTATTCGTTCATCTAGGATGTCTATATATATATATATATATTTAAATGTATTTTTATCTTTCTTTTTTAACACAGAATGCTTTTTTGATCATCCTGAATGTAAGAAAAAATGAATGACAGATATTTTACTTTGACTTTTATTTTAGGCAAATTTTATAGTGTGTTGTTGCACCTATGTTGATTCACCTGACTTTTGTGTTTGTTTCTATACTTATTTATTATTGCTTTGTCCACGAGATATTAATCTTTTGACATTAAAGTATATTTTGATTGATTGAAACAACCTCTCACCGTCCTCAGCATGAATTTTGATTTTAAAATAGGAAATGAAAGGGTAAGAATGTCGAAAAGACATCTGAAACTATACACTAACCGAACTAAATTTGAAATGAAGGATCCATGCACTACCTAAATTTTGAAATAAAGGATTTATATGCTACCTACTTTCTAAATGAAGGATCTATACACTACTACATTTGAAATCAAGGATCCATACAACTTACATTTTTGAAATAAAGGATCCTACACTACCTACATTCGAAATGAAGGATCCATACACTACCTACATTCGAAATGAAGGATCCCTACACTACCTACATTCGAAATGAAGGATCTAAGCACTACCTAAATTCGAAACGAAGGATCCATACAGTACCTTAATAAAGAATCCGTTCACTAGAGCAATGGGAGTTTAATTGTTGTTAAGGTAGTCATAAATACCGTGGCAAAATTCTCCTAGAGCATTTTTTGTTGATCTTTTCTGCCTGAAGGTATGTTGATGGTCTGGTAAAATTTATTTTCTTTCTTAGTCACTAACTTGTGTGAACTGTGATTGTAAACTGTATTTCTATAATTACCCACATCACTTCTTGATCCTTTCGATATCCCAGGATATTTGTCACTATCAACAAATGTTTTGCATTTAATGTCATCAATACCAGTCGCTTGGTTTTTTGCAGTTTTTCTAAAAATTTCCACCTAGATGCAGAAATATATTTAAGAAAAAATATGAATGCTTCCATGGATTCTATATTAATGAAAAATTCATTGAAATTATACAAATTACGTTATTATCTGCTACAAGTTCCCGAGAAGTATTGGATTTTTTTTAGCTATGATGGTAAACGACATAAGATGCAATCAAGGGAGAAAGCCGAAAGGAGCAAATTACTGCACAAACTCAAAAATGAGAGAAAGGGGGCTTTGAGAGAAATTCGTAGAGATAAAGCCTTCGTAGGAAGAGTGAAAATAAATCAGCAGATCAAGAGGTTCGTTTCTCACACTCCCATTACGTAGCTTAGCAATAATCTTGTAATTTTCAGTGATGTTGAAAGGAGAGAAAAAGTGAAACGTATATATGCAGAGGCAGCAATGCAGCAAAGTGAACTCAATGAACTCGATAGAAAGAAGAAAAGAAAAAAGTGATTGACTAAAATCAATGTTAGTATGTACAAAAATATAATTAAAAAATTACATATTTTTGTTACTGAATAATTGTGGAATCCTTGGAGCCATAAAACAAATTGGGTACCATTCCAGATCAGAAGATCCCACCATATTTTCTGAGCTTGCTTCTAAAGATTTTGCAGTTCCTTTTCGATGTGTATTTTTATAAAGCGTTTTTTGCTTCCACTTACTCAAATATTTTTGGGTCAGAAACAGTTGATTGCTTAGTTTTTCTTTTGATGTTTCGAGAAGCCTTTCCTTTTGTGTCAAACCAGACTTGAGTATCAGTAGTAAACCTTCATCGATTTTTTTGTTTTGGTAAAATTGATATGCTTTAGCGATTGTTTCTCTGAATTGTTTTTCGCCATTGACGAAACACTTCCACAAGCTGAAATTCCGTAACGACAATTGATCACGGAAAATATTTGCTTCCGTTATTTTAAGTTTTTTCTTCGATTGGTAGTTTATATACTCTTTCCATATTTTCAAAGCACGTTCAACTTTATTCATATTATCATGGTGAACTGCCAACTGAATTTTCTCTTGTTCTTTCTGTTTTTCATCTTGAGAGGACTTCACATACAACTTCCACTGTTTTAACATGCTTTTTTTCAAATGCTCTTCATAATGAGCATTTGCTTTTCCAATTTTTTCTTTTTTGATTAATTCGTTCTGATGATACATTTTTAAACGCTCGAAATAACGTTTTTTCATTCTAAAATTCCGTCCCGATTCCAGCTTTTGCAGATTTGCTCTCACTAAACAGTTTCTAATGCTGTTTTCTTTCAACTGGGCAAAACTGTGCTTTTTCAGTTGGTGAGCAAAATGTGTATGAGCTAATACTAAATTTTGTTTTTCCATTGCCCTTTCTTTTGCATAAGTTTTCAACCCAGAGAACGCTTTCGACTTGAGTTTTGATTCGTAAAGGTTTTGGGCTTGCTCCATGATATTTCTATATGCTTTTACCTTGTTCGTATAAATCAACATTGCCGTAAATGCTCTGAAAAGCAATATTTGTTCGTGATAATTCGCTGCATTCAACAATCTTTCTCTACTCTTTTTCGCAAAGTTTGTGTAGATAATCCACCTGCGAAGGTAACTATTCAACATCTCGGGTTTGTACTTTGATTTAAAAAAGTCATTAGCAATTTTTTGTCGAGATTTTTCATAAGCTTTGTGCGCCATAAACCATTTCCATTTGTTCAGAACATTAAGGAGCAATTGTCGCGAAGAGTTTTTTCCGTAATGAAGTTCAGCGATATGGGTTTTAACTTTTGCCGCTTTCCTTAGTTCTATAAAGTATTTCCATTTTTGCATGGATTTGTCCATTAAAGATAAATTGTAGTAAATCTCCGCCCTGAGCATTAATTTCCATTCTTTTCTTTCTTTGTACCAATAAGAAATCCATCTTTTCAAAATATGTTGTTTCAATTTCAAATGATAATGATTTCTTGCTTGGGATGGTAGGATTTTGGAAATTGTTTTTCTGTAAAATAAGTAAGCATACTTTCTCTTGATAATTTTGGTGCGGATCACTTCTACTTTCCGTTTGTGAAGATATTTGGGAATGAGGTAACCTTTATACGTTAACATTGTGTTTGCGTTGTTTGAATTTTGGCTGTCTGAAAACGGAACTCGGTACTGCCACTACAAAATAACAATTTCAAAAAGAACTAAAGTGGTACTTCATCACAGATTATACATGCAGATGGGAAGCTCCGCCCATTTCCTTTGATGTTTGGTTTGCCGCTTCATTAGAAATAGAAATATATTTATTCATCTGTTGAAGTAGCAATACAAATATGTTGTAATAAGTATCAATACACAGATGTAACTACTTTATTAGACTAGTCATACAGGTAGATTGAATATGAGTAAAAAGATCTGGATAAATAAAATCATTCATCTGACAATCATACATTTACATTTGTAGTATATCTAATTTATCATATTATATCTCAAGATAGGCACAGTTGCCAGTTCTAAATTACGTTTTATTTGGAATTAGGACAATACTGCCAACAAAAGTGATAAGGTCGAAAATATGTATGAAAAATGAATAATTAATTGATAACTCGCTTTAGAAATCGTATATAATGTTGAATGCACGAGTTTTATGTAGAATAATATCATTATTCCTTGAATTTCCTGATTAATTTTGAGATTATGTGAAGTTGGCAATTCTGTCATAACAAACGGTAGAATTTTAATAGGGAACACGCATGATTTTATTTTATTTTTTCTTTGCATCAGTTTGGTCATCAAAAATTAAATTTTTTGAGAATAATTCCCCAAATACCAAAGTTATGTCGAAATTTTCAAATTCAAAGATGCTCCTCAATTCAAACTCAATTTGACCTTCACTTGAATAACTTCCCCCAAACACTAGCGCCAATTGTGGTTGTTTCCAGAATATAGACAATACTATTTCTTACAACCCAAACATAAATTCAACTACATTTTTAATGTGATGTTTCAGTAACAATTGAAAATACAATAACAAAAATATAAGTACAGCATATAGACAAAGACATTAAATTATAGTTTGTTAAGTAACGATGCATACATCCATCAGACTCGCTACGTGTACGTTTTTGAATGTGATGAAAAATTGGCGTTTTCAGTTTTGAATGATTTCAATTTCTAAGTTTGTTGCTGAGAAAAGAGGCACATGTATGTTCCCTACTGTTGATAGATTCTATTAAAAGTTTGAACTGGTAATTAATATTTTACGATTTTAAGCAAAAAGAGAAGAAACTATATCTCGTAATAATGACGTAGAGAACAATGAACCTAATAGAAAAATTCCTACACACATATGTCACAGATGATTCTTTCTACATCTGCTTTCATGAACACCCTGTTTAAATGAAAATTTAATTTTTTTCTATATTGTTTTGAAGTAGCTAATAACAGACAGAAGGAAAGTTATAATCCAATAAAAATCAGACGTAGACCCAGAAAGGCTCAAAATTTACTATTCATTCATGACTCACTAAACGCACCTTTAGAAAGCCCAAGTCACCCATAATGATCTTGGCACAGAGGAGAAGGCTAGACAATACAAACAAAATTAGAGAGAGAGATGGAGTCCTATCTCAAGTTAAATCACAGAACTATAACATAGTGTTATAGTTCTGTGAGTTAAATGCCCCGGGTGACCTGTCGGTATTACGATGCTCTTCTTTACCTACATCAAGGTATATATATATATATATATATATATATATATATATATACAACTGAAGGGGTTACGGCAATACCTCCATTTTGAATGATAACGTTTGTTATGACACAGAATTGCCGACTTCACAAAATCTCAAAATTAATCTGTAAATTCAAGGAATAAATGATATTATTCTACATAAATCTCAAGCATTCAACAACATATACGATTTTCAAAAGCGAGTTATCAATTAATTATTCATTTCTCATACATTTTTTCGACCATACTTTTGTTGGCAGTATTGTCCTAATTCCAAATAAAACATAATTTAGAACTGGCAACTGTGCCTATCTCGAGTTAAAGGTCCGAAGACAATGAAGCGGCAAATCAAACATCAAAGGAAATGGGCGGAGCTTCCTATCTGTGTGTATAATCTGTGATTTTGGCGTAGCATATATGATCTAAGATAATGATTGAATTAAGCCCAAAACAACTCATCCGAATCAGTGGGAGTTCGACTCTGACCATGGTCCTGAGCTGATGGCGCTCTTAGGTTAAGAGTCAAGTGAATGTCAAATGTGAATGTCTGCCGTTTCTAAACGTGCATTGCAAAAATAAAAGTACTATTGTGAAGTTCAAGAAAAGATATGTGTTTTGAATAGTCCCGTTCTTCTCTACGCTGGTACCCAGGCCAGATGATAACGGATTTATCGGAAGAAGGGGACCAGGTCTAACCTCTCATTCTCTACGCTGGTAACCAGGCCAGATGGGGACGGACTCTCCGGAATGAGGGAGTTTATATAATAATAATTGATATAAATAATGTATAAATATAACGGATGCATCATCGTCTAGAGCGAGACTCGTGCATCCGTCCGACGAAGCCCGAAGTTATGTAACGTTGGTTACGTAATAGGGGAGAGCTGGTAGCGTCGCCGTAACGGAAGACAAACCAAGAAATGTAGAGAGAGAGAGAGAGAACTCATCCGAATGCCGCAATTTTCCTGTGAACAAAGTGGCTGCCGGACATGCCGCAAAAAAGTTCAAATATTTTAACTTCTTGCGAATTCGGACAAACCCGGAACTACATAATTCAGACCAGTCTGTACTGTACCTCCGCCACATAACCAACCCGAATATTTTAGTTTCTATTGGCATTCATGTGATGTGTTCACGTTAATTATGGAATGGAGGATCTGTTAAATATTTATGAAACTAACCGACTATACCGTCTCTGAACCCTACGAAGTACTTCACTCAAAAATTAAAGAACATTTTGTTCGTGATATATTTCGCTATAGTAAAGTGCAGGGAGATTATCACAATCTCGTTATGAGTATGCAAATCCATGAAATATTTCAATATCTTTAGAATAACTTGCTCTCAGTTCGACGGACTATTGTCCATAATGAATGATAATGACTTGAAAAAGTCGTATTCAGGTACACCAATTCGATAAAATGCAAAAACTAATTACCTATTCTTCTTCCGAATCTATATTGGACTGATTGGAATATTTTTAAATGAGAAAATAACAAACATGTCATGAACAATAAATATAGAAAAATGACATGATATGATTCATAGTTAATTGCATTTTTTTTGCCGTATGAGTATGAACGGTAATGCGGCGGTTTATCTCCTATTTGCGAATTGCAAAAAAATTGCGTGTTTTAGCCTATAGCGTACTGTTTTCTGATTGGCCACAGACCGTAAGCGTGAGCTGTCATGTGTCCCGGGTCCGAGCAGCTGTGTTTAAATGTGATTCAGTATTCAGTGTAGAATGGCTTGGATACCCTCCAATATTAGCTTCGCAACCTCAAACACAATACAATGTCAATTTTCTTCCAATGGTGGCACTGAGGTATACGAATAAAACGCAGCTAGTGTAAAGTTCTTTCAGAATCCAGACAGAAATGTAAATTTTTATAGGTTCCAGTTAACTAGCGGTTAGAATAGAAATGATGCTCGTTCTATGATTTCATAAAGGCACATTCTAACCACTACTAAACTCAACCAGAGGTTAACTGGAACCTATAAAAGTGGGTCTAATAAGTCAATCTAATCACTACCGAAGATTCGAGTAAAAAAATTATTTATACCCAGGGTTATCAAATATATAATGTCGGTATTATACTTATATATATAATAACCCTGATTTATACCAAACAAAAGTTTTCCAAATGTAAACTACTTCTTAAATAATTATGGCCTGTTCTCTTTGAGAAATTGGTCACAAATGTTAATTATTTGACAGATGACATGACATCTGTCACTGTCAATTGCAAGTTCTCTCCGTAACCCTATTCTCCTCTAGGATTTTTCGTGATTTGTGAAAATTAGTTTGTTATTGCGAATCTGAAGGCGAAGGTTGATTATTAAACAAAAACCCAGTAACTCTTTCGGAAACATGATATAATAAAAACAATCATATTCTAATCGTCATCATTATAAAAATCAGTATTCAGTACATACCAAATCAGCTGTTATGAAACTATAAATCAAGATGAATTCAGATGATCAAGAAATTCCAGATACTTCCCAACAACCTAAACATGTTCCGGTCCAAACCAAGGAATCGACGAGGTATTGTTGGGTTTGCTTTGCAACTGAAGAAGAGGATAGAGAAGCGTCTTGGGTACAGCCTTGTAACTGCAGGGGAACTACCAAATGGGTAAGTTCAATATGATTTTTTTTTTATTAGCGAAGTGTGAGGGTGAATTCATGCTGGAGCCAACATTCAACGAAGTTTTGGAAGAATATGTACGACTTCGACACGATTTTTTTTATCTACATAATTCATATTTACCTTGAATATGAATGGATTCATTATTACTTTGAGCAAAGTCCAAAATTGGTTTTCATTAATATTTATCAAGACATGATGTTTTTTAGTAAAAAATGGTGTCTAAAAGGGGTATATCTGGTATTAAATATGAATTGGGCTTTTAAAAACTTCAAATGCCTTGCACTTTGAGAAATTATAGCTGACCATCAGATAATATTTTTACACGACAGGACTCTGGCTGCTTATGATCTTGAGAGTGTAAAGGTGCATCCACAATAAGCCGTTGGCAGTCGGCTGCTGAGGGAGACCCATCCACAATCGGTCGTCAGCGAACTGCAGTCGAAATGAAGAAACTTTATGCGCTGTTGCTCGAAATTTTGTAACTCGATTTTTACCATCTATATTGAGAATTCTTTCAGATCATTGAACAAAATAGAATTAATGATATCCCATTGCTACGGCAATAAGACGCCACGTCTCTTCTTTAAATACATTATCGACAGTGTCAGCTATGACGGGAGAGCGGTCATTCAGAGAGACAGTTTGGTGGCGGCAGAGTATTGTGTATTAACATAAAGTGAAATTCAGAAGCAATAATTGAATTCTTAGATTTATTTGGGAGCCAATTATAAAAAATAATATATAATAATTCAGTTGGTGTTTGAAGAGAGCAGATGTGTGTTTGAAGAGCTCCTACATTTTTCAATATTTACACAGTTAAAATAATAATCAAATAGTAGTTTTCCTACACATAAGAATATACAGTGACTGCAGTTGTGTAAAACCAGTGTCATCAACAGTTTATACAATAAAACAACCAAAAAAGTGCACTTAAATATCAATTATTCATTGGAACAACAAGTGTTTATGGCCCCAAACAGGTCCTTATAAACAAAAAAAGGTCATTGTAAACAAAAAAGGTCACAACTTTTTGTATCCTTATATCTGAACTCTTACCATCTGCAACATCACTAAATGTGTTAAACTGAATTTGAGAACCAGTGCCGTACGCAGAATTATTTTTATGGTACAATAAAAAATAAAAAAAATATGAAGATTAGCCAAAAATGAATTGCTCCATATGTAATATCATTAAGCAGCCAACAAAGGACATAAAGAATCCATGTTTCCAATGTGATTCCTGTAGAAACCTTATCTGCGTCGAATGTAGTGAACTAAGTACATCAGAACTGAGGTGTATCAACCTACAAAAACGAACACTAAAAATGCAGAAACCTCGAATTTGTAGAATTACTACAGTACACCATATCCGACAAGGAAAAAATTATAAAGGACCAAGAAACCATTATAAAACTACTGAACGAAAAAATAGAGAATCTAGAACAATAAACCAAGCTTACTTATGCTGATGCATTGCAACAAATTCCAACCCCAAAACCAGTGAAAATAAACATCCCAAAAATAACCATAAAACCAAAAAGCCAAAAACCCACACATCAAATTAAGAGAGATCTAGAAACAAACATAAATCTAGCTGAACTTGAAATTGGAATTACCAATATGAAAACAAGAAACGGTAGTATGGAAATCAAGTGCAAAACAAAAAATGAATTGGTTACCTTAAAGCAGGCAATAGAAATCAACTTGAAAGATGAATATGAAATCAAAATGTGTGAACTGAGACAACCACGTATCAAAATTGTGGGTTACACCCAAGAACATACGGAAAATTAAAAAAAAAAACAAAATTATTTAAGAGGCGAAATCAAAGTAAATTTTATTCGTAAAAACAGAAATGACACCAAAATAATTTTTTGCGAAGCAGCACCGAATGTATTTCATCAAATACTAAACCTGAAGAAGTTATGTCTAGGATGGGAAAGACTCATGGTATATGAGGACCTAAGTGTACCAAATTGTTTCAACTGCCAAGGATATTATCACAAAAAACAAGAATGCACGCAGAAAAATGTATGCCCGATATGCAGCGAAGAACATGAACAAATGTTTCCCAAGGATAGAACATTTTGTAAAAACTGTGATACCTCAAACGCAAAATACAACACAAGCCATGCCACTGATCACCAAAGTAACAATCCTGAATGAGCAATACTAAAGTATCACATTGAAATACTCAGGAGCAAAATTAACTATCACCAGTAAGGGGATTTTTTATATTTATTTATATTATTTTAATGGATATTGCTGAACTAACCTTATTAAATGAAATTGGATATGAAGAAAGATACACTCAAAATAATATAACTAACTGTAAGACAATGTGAATGAATATAGGAAATTCTGCTCTGACATAGCTGATAACAAAAATGTACTAAAGCTTATTCACATTAACATCCGAAGTGCACAGAAGAATTTTGACATGTTTCTGACCTTTCTTGAAACATTCCAAATGAAGGATTTGGATATTATAGTTTTTGGTGAAACTCGAAATATTCCTAATAGTAATAATTTTTCAATTCCTGGATTTAAAACGTGCTACAACAACAGTACCATCAACCAGAATGATGGTGTCCTCATTTTCATTAGAGATTACATTAACTTCGACATACAACATACAATTCTACCTATAACTAAGGTAACAATTAGTAATATCACATTTAAATTATGTGATATACAATTTTCAGTTATGCCTTGCTATAGATCTCCCTCCATAAATGATAACCTATTCCTAACTGACTTGGAATCGCATTTTAATAATCTAAAAAAAAATGATGTAGATATATTTATAGGTGATATCAACTTCGACATCCTCAACCCTACAAAACCAACAAATAACAGTTATTTATCTATGTTATCGTATTTTGGGTTCAAGTCCTACATAAATTCTTTCACTAGAGTAACCACTGAAACTAGCACCTGCCTTGACCACATTTTCGTAAGAAAAAATATTAGCACCAACAAATTAACACTCAATTCACTTGTCATTGATACAGATACCAGGGATCATTTCCCTGTCTTCTTGAATATTAGATCAAATGAGACTAGAAACGACAGCACAGACCTTGAACTAAAAACTATAGTTAAGTTTGACCAAGAAAAGTTTGAAAATACCATCAAAACAGTAAGCTGGAATAATGTTCTTTCTCTAAAGGGCCCAGAAATGGCTTACAATCTTTTTCTTGATACCTTCATGTCGCTAAAAAATGAGTGTACCTCTACTAAAACTGTCCCTTTAAAAAAACATAAGAAACTGAAACCTTGGATTACACAGGGGATAATAGAATCTATCAAACATAGAGACAAACTGAAAAGACGGGTCATAAAAAATAAAAATGATTTAAATTTACTCCAAGAATATAAAACGTACAGGAATCATCTCAACAGCATTTTATTGAATGCTTTGCCATTGTCTGTAGCTAGTGTAGAAAGTAGTTTTTCTAAATTGAAACTCATTTACTTACCTGCCTAGTACAGGTCTTGCTATAATAATAATAATAATGTTTATTCACCGTTTTCGATACACTTGGTATATATGGTAAGTCAGTTTTAAGAAAATTAAGTAAAAATACAAAAAAAATAAAAACAGGTTTACCTATATATATATATATATATATATATATATATATATATATATATATATATATATATATATATATATATATATATATATACAAATTCACATATATAGTCACATACATAAAAGGTATGCCAGCATTTTACAACATTCACAAAATTGACCCTAATTAAAATTGGGAACACTGTGATTGAAATTTTTTTGTGAGATTGTCAGTTAGGAAATCTTGGTAACTATAATAGCATTTCTCTAAAAAATATTTTAAACAACATGGAATATCTTATCACTTCTGATTCTTTTGACTACATTTGGTAACTTATTGAAGCAAGTAAGGCTTATAATGATGATTTATATCCCTTGGCTATAGAGATCATTGTCAACAATACTTCATCAAACCAAGCATTATGCCACTTCCTACCCTATATATATTCACGGTTCTGCTGGAAATACATAATAACATGAACAAATTCACCAAGCACTAGGATATACACAACTACGACACCAGATCTGCAGACCTGTTGAATCTTCATCGACACAGATTGGTTGTAAGCCACCAGAATTCTTTGAACCTCAATCTTTACAATGCTCTCGATAAACTGGCCAAGCTATGAGAACCAAAAACATTCAAAACAATCAAAAGACTTCTTCTTTAAAATTGTTTCTACAGTGTATCAGAATACCTCCAAAAAGCCTCCTCTCTTAGAGCATAAACCTACATAGCACAGCATAGATCTTACGTTTGCTATTGTCTTTATAATTACTTTTAAAATATTTTTGTGTATTACCATCAAGGTAATCCCATTTTTTACAACTTCATTATTGTCCTATTGTTTTTATGACTGATATAATTATTGATGTTATTCTTTACTACCATTATCATATTATAACTTGTAAATATTGTTATAAGATTCAAGTTAATTGTTGTAATAGAATGCCCAGACTATTCAGTGAAGAGCGGTGTGGAGTTCTTTGGACCGCCTTGCTAGTTTCAAATTTTTTATGTTTCAAGCAAAGTTTTAGAAATTGTGAATTTGAATGGACGCCAGAATTTTTATTTAAACTAGGACAAAAATCCAAATTCCCTATTCAATAATGATTGCAAATCAAATAACTTTCCTTCTGTAAATACCTACAGCAATAAAACAAATACCAACTTATAACAATCTATTTACAAATTTTTACATCTTCCAATTCTTTAACATTGAATGAATTTAAATTCCAACGCAAGAAAACTAATGAAGTTTTTGTCTGCTGAACCTGTCGGTTTGTCGATGAACCTTGATTGTATTTTTGTGTAGCACTTAGCTAGACTTTACGAAGTTGTTTGGCTCGCAATCAGGGGGTACTTATCTGCTGGGCGACCGATCAGGTAGACACAAGCATCTGCTTCTGGTCCATCGAGTGTGTTCTCAGCGATTTAACATGAAAAACAATATTGTTTGTGTCAGAATTTGATATACAAAAATTCTACTTCTTGAAACTTGGAATATTTTCAATGCACTCCTCAACTCATTGTTGTTACAATTGAGTGTAATCTCATCAAGAGATTATCACTTAAAATTAATTGAGTATACAAATGAGTAATATCCAATACTGAAATTGAAGAATTATTTTAATAATTTTTATGAATTAATAAAAATTGATCTTTGCTTCATATATGGAAAAGATGATTTTTTCTCTGATCTTGAGCAACCAAGATTATACGTTATCAAGAATAAAAAATCAGAATTTGGCACAATCAAGTTTGTTGAATATGATATACGAAAATGACTTCAATTTCAGCGATATTCAAGAAAAGTATATGAGAATCAATGTTTGACCAGCCGTCAAATACTTCTTCAAAAAGGTTTCTATAAATTCAAAGAAAATTCCAAATTTCAAGTACCAAATTTATACATGAAATATATATATATGTGATCACTTCAACCACAACAAAATCACAGCTCGGTGATTATTATCACCAAATATGGAACCATACCAAAGATATATAAAAACTCATGGAAAATATATACATGTGGGATTCATAATCCTGACAGAATTATTCAAAAATATATAGTGAACGACAATGCTATTTTTTTTTAGTCAGATTGACCTGAATACATCTAATCACTGTTTTCTTAAACAAAATATGTAGATAACTTCAGATATTTCCTTTGTGAAAAATTATCTGACGTTCTCTTTAAAATCATGTGAATGTGACATATTTAAAATATAATTGGTCCAAACATCATTTCCAATACGTACTTCCTTGAGATCACTCACAACTCACTGATTCGAAATCATATTCGCGGAGAAAGGAAAATGCTCTTTTTAATAAATTATTTCAACATGGCATATTCTACTCTATTAATTAATGGCCGACGAGCTTAAGAAAACCATATATCTTAATTGCCGAAAGATCAGAAAAGGGACGAGAATGTCACGCACATCGCCTTAAATATCATCATACTGTCAGGTTCCCTTGCGACAGTCTTCTTCTTAGCCGTAATAATTGTTTCATTGCCCACGGTTAGATGTCGCTAAGGTTTTCAATAGGGAAGTGAATGAATCTCGAGCACATCAATGAGAAATGTAACAGATATATCGTTACAATATTGACACTTTTATGTGTCATCATCCTATTGTTTTCTGTCTTGACCTGCCGTAAACGTACTTGTATGTAACATGGTTAAATAAACTCTATCTATGTATAGAAATTGAATTAGCAAGCCAGATCGACCCGAATGACTTTGCAACAACAAAAGCAAGAAAAGCACCATAGAATTTTAAGCCTTATAGCTAAATTTCTGGTAAAAATATTGTTTCTATGGGTAATCACTACCTATTGATATATTGTTTTTTATGGTTTTGCATTAAATACACTATTTTCCTGTGTATCTATATTTTCATTGAAACTCTATTCAAAATGTCATAGCCATAAAAAAGTATTTAACCTGTAAAAAACTAAATGTCTGTTTGACTAATTCTCAATACTATGACGAGAGATTGTAATCTATGTTTTATGCCATGTTTAGCTTAAACAAACGAAACAGCAGGAATCAAGGGGTGAAAATAATTAGGTGGGGTGACAGGGGGCGCCAAAATAGTTCTCGCCTAGGGTGGACAAATACCTAGGGCCGGCCCTGTAACACATGCTTATAATGAAATGAATTTTTGAAATCTTATTTCAATAAAAAATCTGTACAAAAATATTTCAAAACAAAAACTTTTAAATGAAGGATTCTTTGGAAAAACGCATTCTTTGGGAGAACATTTATCCCTATCAAGTAAATGTAGATTGAAAAAATATGTTAATTTTAATATATAGTGAATTTTTCTTAAGTTATTGTCACATATATTTTGAAAACTTCGAGCTATTTTCTATATAGCTTAGCTCCTATCTTCTGAACTATTGCCTAAATAAATTTGAAGGAAATTATTTTTGTTCAGGTTCATCAGTCTTGTCTACAAAGATGGGTGGATGAAAAGCAGAAAGGTGGCAATATAGGAAAAGTCACTTGTCCCCAATGTCAAACCGAATATATTATAGTATTTCCAAATATGGGTGTATTAGTTCTTGTTCTGGACACAGTGGACAGCTTCGTCTACAAAGGATGCCCCTTTCTGGCGGCTGGTATAGTTGTTGGGGCTATTTATTGGTGTGCTGTGACTTATGGGGCCATCACCGTTATGCAGGTGAGAAATGCAGTGTGTTGTCAGCAAATACAAGAATTGAGCATATTCCAACATTATTAAACACATCATCAATGTATATTATAAATAATAAGGGACCAAGTACTCTACCCTGTAGAACACCCTGTTTTTATAATTTCATCAGATATAATAGAATAATGGTGGGTTTGCTGTTGATGGACTTGATTGTTTTTGTATGGTATTGATTCATTTTTGATAATAATAATAATAATATACTTTATTGTCATTAAGAATAAATCTTGTGGACAAAGCTTGTGAAAATAAATATAAATGTAAATATAAAAATATAAAATGTGAATATGAAAACACCTACGGAAAAGAAAAGCTAGAACATATAAAATGTAAATATAAAAAACACCCAGGGAAAAGTAATGTTAGAACATACACTATAAAGTTCATCGTCGAATTTTGTATCAACATGGTTGTGTGCAGTTTTATTTAAAAATCGTATCAAAACTTATATAATACACATATAAACATATACAATCATATATAATATTACATAAATGAACACACATATTACACCAAACAAATAAACATCTATATCCAAGGAAGAATATAAACAAAAATCTTATTAAACATATATTCAAATATGCACATTTTGTCACGTAAATTTATCATTATAGAACTCTTGCAAATTATAATAGGGTCTATCAGCCTGAAATGTTTTTACAATTATTCTAAACATTTTGTTGGTCAAATTTGCCTGTCTTATATCTGAGGGCAAGTGATTAAACATCTTGACCCCATTGTAATGAATAGAATCCCTGGCCAAATTTGTTAAAGGAATTGGCAATTTCAACGCGGTGGAACGGGTGAATTGCACGAAGCCTGGAATAGGGACATATTTTTGTAAATGAGACAAACCGATTCCAAAATGAACAAAGCAATCACTGTTAAAATCTTTTCCTCAACGAATTTGTGTCTGCACGAATCACGAGGTTTAATCTTACACATATAACTGATAGCCCGTTTCTGCAGTACTAATACAGACAGAAGGGCTGATGAATTGCATACTCCCCAAAACGGTATTCCATAACGTAGGTGAGATTCTAAGAGGGCGTAATACACCGTTCTGGCAGTTTTAATTCCCAAATTTATTGAAGTTACTCTCACTGCATAACATCCAGAAGAAATTTTACTTTTAAGATGTTTGATATGTTCAATAAATTTGAGCTTATTGTCAATGTGAATACCTAGAAATTTAGTTTGAGTCTCGTTCTTGATCACTAAGTTATCACCAAATGACAGGTCATCAAGAGCACATCTGAATGATAAAATGTTTGTTTTAGTGATATTGAAAGACAACAAATTAGCATCACACCACTCCTTGATTTTTTTCATATCAGTAGATATGGCATTGTGTAAATCATTCGAGTTTTTGTTGTTCCACAATATGGTCGTGTCATCAGCTAACAGTGAATTTTCCAGAAATGCTCAAATTTGCAAGGTCATTGACATATAATTAGAATAAAATGGGTCCTAAAACTGATCCTTGTGGCACTCCACACATAATATCCTTTTTTTCTGAAAGTCCTGTTGTTCTTACCATTTGATTCCTTCCTGAAAGGTAAGAATCAAACCATTTGAGCGACATTTCTCTGCAGCCATATTGGTGAATTTTTCTTAGCAAGATCTTATGATCAACGCAATCGAACGCCTTCGATAGCATCAGGCATAGAAGACTTGAGCATGTTCAACGTTCCTTGTATATATTAATGACATTAACTGTCAGGGTCAATGGTTCAATTTCAACCAATGACTAAAATGTTAAAGACAGCAAAATAATTTTCAAATCAACTGGACTTTTCCAACGTCTCAAGTTATGCATTTGAAATCCTGTCAAAAAGATATAATTGTAGTTTTAGTTATTGTTCATGAGTTCTTTCTATATTACAAAAATCATATACATTAATACATTTGTTATAAATAATTATAAATAAGCATGTCCCTAAACAAATAAAATAATAAATAAATAAATCACCGTTTTCAAATTTTTATCTGCTTCCATATCCTCACTGAACATTTTTGTAGGTAATTGGACAAAAGGAAGGCCTTGCCATTATGGAACAAGCTGATCCATTGGTTTTACTGATTGGTCTTCCTGCTATACCCGTTGCTCTAGTCCTGGGAAAGATGATAAGATGGGAGGATGCCGTTTTGCATTTCATGAGGAGAAACTTTTCAAAAATTCCCGTCATTCGACATGTATTACCGTTTAGGTATGAACAATAACTATTTACCTTCCGATCTTGCGTGAACAAGTGCAGTCAAAATGTTGTTGATATACATGGTCCAAGAAAACTTTTACCTCGCCGAAATCTAGTCTATTTTACTTTACAGCATTATCCAGCTGGACAGTGTAAGAATAATAGTATAGTTTTCAACGAGTGTATAATGATAGCTATTATTCTCGAGTATAAAAATTTCGAAACGAGCGGTAGGCGAGTTTTGGAATTAGTTGAGAGAATAATAGCTATCATTATACGCGAGTAGAAGACTATACTTTCTCTACGATGGTCAGAGTTTTAATGCAATCTAAAAATTATTTATGAAAATAATAGATACTTCATTCATTTTGAATTTCAGATTTATTTGATGGAATGATATATCTTCCACAACGATGATGGCTTATATTTCTCAAAGAGTTTTGTAAAATAAGCGAGGACATTTTCCGAGAATGAATGTGCCTGGTTCGAGTTTCGCCAATCCATGAACTCTTCGTATGCCTTCGAATATTGCTTTTCCGTTTCCAATAAATCCGGTGGTGTGGTGTACAGATCTCATTATTCTCACTATCACTGCTCCCCCAATTACAATTATTCATTTTATATTTTGATCATGACCGATCAAAGTTAAAACTAAGAAAACAGTCAATCTGACATTCGTGGAAGCCAAGCCGTGACACGTCGAATGAAGCAAAGCCTTCTTAAGAAATGTGTTTGGTAGATTTGCTGTTTTGTCATTAGTCTAAACCTCTCAGTTCCCCTGTGATTGGTCGAGTGCTGTTGAATAATGAGTTAGGATCCACGGTGTCTTGGAATCATCTTCATTCATCAATTAATAACCAATATGTAATCAATGTAGAATACGATAGTCGTAGAGAAACAAATTTATTATCCTGGTTGAATTAGGTTCTTTTATCTTGTGTGAAATTGAAAGTTACATGGTTTTCTATACCTGAGAAAACTGCTAATCCAATTCAGAAGGTTACCACTTATTCCTTATTCAAATAATTTATTTTTGATAATATTGTTGCGGAAATAACGAAAATAAGTAGAGTACACACCTGTATTTCAATGTTTTGGTCTTCACTAACATTATACTTTTCAGGATTGAAGTTGCAACAAATACTGAATCAACAAACGAAAATGACTTACCACCCCTGTCGAATCCCGTGTCGGCAACTAGAGTCCTCTGTGGAGCTCTCTTGATGCCGACCATCGCAAATATGTTTGGCAAATTCTTTTTCGACTCTGTGAAATCCAATTTTCACAAAACCATCTTGGGAGGTTTGACTTTTATAGCTATCAAAGGATGCCTGAGGATCTATCACAAACAGCAGCAGTACATTAGACAGTGTCAGAGAAAAATTTTGGATTACACAGAATCAAATATTTCCACCTATTTGCAGAGTAGGCGGAACGAATGATTTCATTTATGTTTTACTAAGACATGTAACAAAATGAAATAAATTATACGACTAAAAATTTTCAAGAATTTTTGTACAGTGTTTGTAATTTGGGATATTGTTATTCACTTGGAGGTTAATCACAATTTTAATGTTATTTCTTTATTTTTTCAATAAATTTATGAATATTCCATTTATCTTGTTTGTATGAATAATATTTTTTCCAGAGGTCGCAAAGTATTAATTGGCGATTATCAGCACAGGTATTTTACTAATTTTAATTTATGTGAAGTAAGCCACACTTTTCCAGCTACGGTTTCTGACTTGTAAACTGTCAAGTACGGGATGGAGCGATATTTATAGCATTGTTGACAGATTTATTAAAAAACTAGGCGTCCAATAAAAAATACCCAGAAAAACTTTGTGATTAAACAAAAGTAATAATATAATAATAATAATCTTTATTGATTTCCAAGACCTACATGGTAAGTATAAAACAAGTCAAAATATAACATTCAAAATAAGTAAAACCAACAAGTACATATAATTTAAATTTAAATAAATAAAAGAGTATAAATAAAAGATGATTCTCTTTCATTTTTCTTCAACATTGCACGTTTGCATTTTTTCTGAACAGCAAATAGTTTTTGAGCTGAAGAAGACATGCCCCACAACAATATACCGTATGATAGTCGGGACTGTATTTCAGCAAAGTAAACGTTTTTTAAAACATTCAGGTTGAGCACTCTCTGAAGGCATCTTATTTGATACAACTTACAGTTCAGATTTTTTATTGTATCACTTATATGTGATTCCCAGTCCAGTGTATCACTCATAGTTATACCTAGAAATTTTATAGTATGATATTTCTCTAGAGTCATTTCCCCTAAATGTATTTCTATGCTTTCGACCGTTCTCTGTTTTGTGTGGTAAATTTGAAACTATGTTTTGCTGGCATTAATGTATAAATTATTAATCGAGAACCATAAGATAATTTTTTCCATGAGGGTATTACATGCTTGTTGATTTAGTTTGGGAGAGTCTTTTGATACCAGTATGGAGAGATCATCAGCGTAGAGTGTTAATTTGAAAGGTGCAAGGTATTTTACAATATCTGCTACATAAATTGAGAACAAAACTGGGGCAAGCACACTCCCCTGTGGCACTCCAACTTCCACAGGTGCCAAACGAGAGCGGGATATTGTGTTTTGACCACCCTCTTCATTGCAAGATATCTGTACATATTGATTCCCATTTGTCAAAAAGGACTTCAACCAGGCAAATGCACATCCTCTAATTCCGTATGACCAAAGCTTGTCAAGCAGCCGATCATGTAGGACACAATCGAACGCCTTGCTTAAATCACAGTATATACCTATAGGACTTCTTTCTTCATCTAAGTCATTGATTATGTTGATATATGTATCTATTGTTGCCGTAGATGTAGATTTGAATTTTCTGAACCCATGTTGTTCATCTGGGATAAGTTTGAATCTTGCAATGGAGGTGTTTAGCCTCTCCAGCATACAGTATTCGAAAAGTTTTGAGAAAACTGATGTTATTGATATGGGTCTGTAGTTGTTCATGATATTTTTATCCTTTTTTTTGTGAAGTGGGATTACTTTTGCTGTTTTGAGGGCATCAGGGAATGTGCCTGTTTCTAGTGAAAAGTTTATTATGTGAGTTATAGGTTTCACCAGTTCATTTTTTAATTCTTTTACAATATTATTGGGTAAGTCATCAGGTCCAGAGGAGCGTTTATTTTTGAGTTTTGAAAACATTGTTAGCATTTCTTCCTCAGTGAAAGGAAGTATAACCATCGAAGTAAGAATACTGTTGAAGCTATGCTCAAAGTAATTGTGATCTACCGGTGGGATCTCATCTATGACTTGTTTTGGAGC
The DNA here is from genome assembly GCA_018342105.1 of Gonioctena quinquepunctata. Taxonomy (NCBI): domain Eukaryota; kingdom Metazoa; phylum Arthropoda; class Insecta; order Coleoptera; family Chrysomelidae; genus Gonioctena; species Gonioctena quinquepunctata. The sequence goes on from JAFIRS010002450.1 coordinate 123,418, forward strand.
ATCTATAAAAAAGTTATTGAAGAGATTAGCAATGTCTTCGGGACAGGAAAATTCATTTTCATGGGAAATTTTAATATTGGGTGTTTTTGTGTTTTTATTATTTTTCATTTTATTGATAACTGCCCTAGAGGTTTTGCTTTTATTCTCAGAACATTGTATTATTTGGTCATAATGATTTCTTTTACATGATTCTATAAGACTAGTGTGTTTCCGTTTTTGCACTTGATATTGGCCTTTTAAAATGGGGAATTTTTTTTGAAGAACATGTAGATTTTTCAGTTGTGCGCTAGACTTTTTGACTTATTCTGTAACCCAGGATTTGGAGTCCTTTTTTATTTTATTTTTCTTTATTGGAAAGGCCTGAAAAAAGTGACTCAGTACCGTTGAAATCTATCATGAAAATTGAGATAAAATCATTTATTCATGGAAATTATCAATCAACTGAAGAGATCATATCGAATATTTCAGATAAAAGCTAAAATGTATGAGAAAGTATGTCGATATGACAAAAAAGTAATTTCCCGGATTATAAAAACTCCAGGAAGAGTTGCGGTACTATGGTAATGAAAATACCATCCGACAAATAAAAACGAGTTGGCATAAAAAAAAAACTCAGTTTTTTTTTGGACGCCCTTCGTATAATGCAAAAATACTAAACATATTAGACTATGAAAACTCTAGAACTCGCGCCGCCACAGAGATAAAAATACCATTCCAAAGAGGATTGAGTTGTGCATCATATTTCTTTGGACGCTCATTGATATGATGAAAAAAAAAGGTTTTCTGGACTATGAATACTAGAGTCACGCTGCCACGTATATGAAAAAACCATTAGAAAAAGGGGACCGAGTTGTGCATAATGAGGTAAAAAAAAATCCCAGACTATGAAATGTCGAGAGTTGCGCTGCCACGAAAATACAAATACCACTGGAAAAAGGAGGACAAGGCGTAAAACACCTTACCGATTTCTTTGGACGCCCGTCAGTATGATGAAAAAAAATATAAGTAATTTTTTGAACTATGAAATCCCAAGAATTGCGATGCCAATTAAATAAAAATGCCATTGAGAAAAGGGGGATGTGTTGTGCATAAAACATATCATATTTATTTGGACGCCCGTCATTATGAGATAAAAATATTGTAATAATAATAATAATAAATAGAGGAAGAGAATATACTTTATTGTTCACAGATATTACATCTTGTTGACAAAGTAGTAGTAATATAATATTAACCTTAAAGCTAACTTAAAAAAGTCACAGAAGTCATTAAAAACATCTAATATAAAAGCTGAAACATTGAAACTAATCATCTAGACATAATCAACCTTTGACCCATTTATTAAGAATTGTATAAAGTATGGAATTTCCCAAGGCCTTAAAAATTATCGTTACTCCTATTCTCCTATTCAAAAAAGGTAATGTAAACAAGATTAATAATTATCGACCAATATCCCTCATCACACATATATCGAAGATTTTCGAAAAACTTATAAAACAATGCCGCGTTAGTTATCTGAATAAGTTCAAAATTTTATCGCAACAACAATATGGATTCAGAGAAAAAACATCAATACAGGATGCTGTAATTGCCTTAACAACAAAAATAAACCAAAGTCTCAATACAGCAAGCCGTGTTTATGTTTATTCGTCGATTTATCGAAAGCTTTCGATACAGTAAGCCACCAACTGCTCTTAAACTGCTTAGAAGATATTGGAATACGCAATAATGAATTGTTGTTTTTCGAAAGCTATCTCACCAACAGAGTTGTGAGGATTGAGGATACTCTCAGCAGTGAGACGCTTATTGAATATGGAGTTCCGCAAGGGACTGTCCTTGGTCCTACTCTCTTCAATATATATATTAACGGGTTATTCTCTCTGGAAAATAATGATGACATCATAGGGTTTGCCGATGACACAGCTATCTTTTATAGAGCGGACACCTGGAATGATCTGAGAGTTACTGCGGAAGCTGGATTCTCACGAATTAAACAATGGCTGGATTCCAAATTACTGACCGTAAACACGGAAAAAACCACCTATCTGTACTTCACCTGTAACTCCTCTAGTAGACCGACCTTCCACCAGCTCAATGTGAATTCCCATTTGAAGACATTCACCATATACTCTGAAACAAAAATTAAGTACTTAGGCATAATTATCGATACTCATATGAAATGGGACTTACATATAGCATATCTGTTGAAGAGATTGAGAGCAATATTGTATAAATTCAGGAAACTTAAAGAACTCTTACCTGAAAATTACCTTAAAACATTATATTATTCCCTAGTTGAAAGCCACCTTCGTTACGGGATACTCGTTTGGGGCTCAGCTGCAAAAACTTTTCTCCATACCTTGGAAGTCATACAGAGAAGATTCTTGAAATTAATTTTTTCAAAGAACTCCTGGTATCCAACAAATACACTGAAACGAAAATATTCGATATTAGGCAATTGTATTACCATTGTTGCTGTGTGCGACATCACACAAGCAATTTTCCCAAATACCAGAACATGAACACAACACTCGAAAAAAGCAACACTATATCATTCCATTCATGTCCAAAACAGCTACTCAAAGGTCTTACTCTTACCTTGCACCAAAATTATATAGCAGAATTCCAGAAAACATAAAATCACTGATCAATATAAACCAATTCAAACGTCACCTGAGGAATCACCTAATCGAAACTGGTAGATCTGTGCATCAATATTTTGACAATTGAAATAGAAGAACTTTAACTCGCTGTATTGAATACCCACAATTTAATGTTTTACATATTCTGTTATTTTATTAAACTAACATTGTCTTTTAAACATTTACTCTTTTATACTATGTATCTGATAATTTATTATTATATTTTATACCTGTTTAATATTCAAATATTTCTATTTAAACTAACATTCTCTTTTAAACATTTACTCTTTTATACTATGTATCTGATAATTTATTATTATATTTTACACCTGTTTAATATTCAAATATTCTATTTTTTTTATAATTCATATTTCTCATACCAAACAAGTTTATACACTTATCGGATTTTGCTTTGTTTCACAAATAATGTGATAAATGTTTTGTATTTTGTATCTTTATTTGTGTGAATAAAAGCGTATTTATTATTATTATTATCTACAAACATTACGACATCTTAAAAGCATAATTAACTGAAAAAGACTAGTTAGGGTCTAGGACACATTACAATTTAATAAAAAGATATTAAAAACAAAGTATGGATTAAAATCCATCATCATAAAATTCTTGTAAACTATAGTAGGGTGTATCCAACAAGAGCACTTTGATTTGTTGTCTGAAATTTTTAAACGATCTAGTTTCCTTGATGCTTTTTGTGATTATATATCTTACCACCTCCATAAATTACTGAGTCTCTAATTAGAGATGGAATTGGCAATTTGATGTTTCCAGCCTGGCGAGTGGTGTGTAGTAGTAGTGCCAAATTTGTTTAGGTGCTTCTGTTTCCATAATAAAGATTGCAAAGACTTAAAATGTTGTGTTTTATAAAAAGAAGTTTGCAGTGGTCTCTAATTTTTGCTTTGCACATATATTGAAATTACAATATAAAAGCTATAGGAATATGTTTACAAAACTAATAAAAAAGGCTAAACTGGAATATTACCAAAATTAATAAATAACAATGTATCCGATAACAAAGCACTGTGGAAAATAGTTCAGGATATAAGCAACCCAAAAAATCATAACAATAAAAAATGACTCTGGGGAACACATAACTGATAAAAAAACAAATAGCTAATGAATTCAATAAAGTCTATACGCAAATAGGAAAAAAAAGGCCAATAATGTACAAAAAGACCCAAATTATTTCCCTCCAAGATACACCTCAATTAATTCATTTGTTCTCCTTCCAACTGATGCGGAAGAAATTGTGAGTCTCATCGGTGATTTGAAAAATAAAAATAGTATGGACGTGGACGATATATGCGCTGAAACTCTCAAGTCCATTAGTATATACATAAAGGAACCCCTCTCATATCTGTTCAATTTATGCATGGAAAACGGTACCTGGCCAAAGGCTTTCATTTCAAAGAAGCTGTAGTAGTTCCTATCTATAAAAGGGGGGATGAGTTAGAGATAACCAATTACCGGCCGATATCGATCATAACGCATTTGACAATTTTTTTCGAAAGAGCACTCAAAAAACGGTTGACTTCTTACATCTCCAAGTATAACTTGATATCTAATAAACAGTATGGCTTCAGAGAAAAACTTTCCACTCAAGACGCGCTACTGGCCCTCACTTCAAAAATATCGTCGGCTTTAGATGAAAACACTCCCGAGAATGGGATTATTCCTCTAGAGAGTGGTAAACAACTTTGGAGGTAGAAAAACCAAGTTCATTAGATGTGACTCTAACAGCATAACATCCGGAGAAAAGTTTTTTGCATAAAAATGAAACGTGTTCATCAAATTTCAATCTGCAATCTATTCGGATACCTAGAAATTTTGTGTTGTGAGTGTTTCTTATGATATCATCGTCTATTTCACCCTTAAATGACATGATATTCGTTTTTGCTAGATTCATTGCTGTTTTGCTTCGCACCATTTTTATACCTCAGATATGTCTTCCTTGATAATGTCAATGAGTTTTTTGGATTTTTATTATTCCAACATATGCTTGTACCATCCGCAAATAGTGTTATTTATGTTGGTTCTGCTCAGGTCGTTTATATACAGTAAAAAAAGAGTTGGTTCAAGTATAGATCCCTGAGGCACACCATTTTTTACAAATTTCTCATCGGAGTATGTTGTAGTTTTTACAATTTGGCTCCGACCCGACAGATATGACCTTAACCATTTCTGGGAGACCCCTAAAACCATAGAGGTAGAGCTTTCGCAACAGTATCTCGTGGTTTGCACAGTCGATAAATCACAAAACACTGGGGCGGCAGCTTCACCTCTAACTATCTCATGGTATAGGTTATAGAAAAATGAAAATATTGCATCGCTTGTATCTTTCCCAGCTTGAAAACCGAACTGATCAGTTGTAATGATTTTATGTTTTACTAAGAATGAAGTTAATATGATTTTTACCAATTTCTCAATAATTTTTTACAATATGGGAATAAGAGAGATGGGCCTTTAGTTTGATGCAGGGGTATTATTATAGATACTTTCAGAAAATCTGGAAAAATGACAGTGTTAAAGGTTTCATTTATCAGACTTGCCATGGTGTTCAGTGCATTTTCTGGTAGATTTTGAAATCAAATATACTTTATTGCCGGAAGAAGAATTCTCATTGACAAAGTACAGAATTAAGTCAGTTTATATACAAACATGTAAAAACACGTATGCTATACATGCATACACAAGAAACATTAAAATAGTACATATGAGGCATAAATAATTAAAAAAGTAACGGGGAGGGGTAAGTTTACAGATACTTCAAGACATTTTAAACACAGTCACAGTTAAATACAGGTATATTTCATGTAAGACATAACAAATTGATTAGTATAGTCTATACTGGTCTCAGTGTCAAGGGAAGCTAAGTGCCAACCCTGTCTCTGGCTCGTCAGCTTTCAACCAACCATAGTCTATATTCATGAACAACACGTTAAAATATATTCAAAATGTAGAAATGTAAAGAAATATATAAATAAAAATAAAAACAATATAAAATTTATAAATACAAAGTGAAAAATACGAGATCCTGATGCAGGTATCAAGCTAAATTGCAAATAAGAATACTATAAACTAGATTATATAGTGTTCCTAATAGGTAAGATTATTGAAAAGTGACCTGAAAGAACTCCTGAACATTGTAAAGAACATGTTCAAGAAGAATATTCTTCATAGATGATCTAAATCGTTTATAGTCTTTAATATCTCTTATGTTCCATGGAATATGATTATAGATTTTTGCAGCATTATATATTAATGAGTTCTTGGTTATATTGGTGGAAGGAATGGGGAGTGTCAAATTACCTTTTTGGCGAGTGATGCCCTCATTGACTTTATACAAGTCTTTATTCTTAAAAATCAAGCAAACTGTATCAAGTATAAACAAAGATGAGACAGTTAGTAGATTATTCTGTTTAAATAAGGTCCTGCATGACTCTCGCGGTCCTGCTTTTGATAGATATCGAATGGCGCTTTTTTGTAAGACAAATATTGATTGGAAGTTTTCTTGGTTACATGAACCCCAGAATGCTATACCGTATCGAATATGCGATTCAACCAGTGCATGGTAAACCATCTTGGCCGTTGCTGTACCCAATTCATTGGTTACTATACGTATAGCATAACATCCTGATGCAAGCTTCTTTCCCAATTGCTTATCGTGATCATTGAACTTCAATTGCTTGTCGATGTAGACTCCAAGAAATTTGTTTGTACTCACATTGACTATGGATTCATTTCCTAAAGAAATATGGGGTAGGGCACAGTGGTATGCTATGCAGTTAGTTTTGTTGATATTGAAGGACAGTAGGTTCGCATTACACCATTCTTTAATTTTTTATATATCTCGGGTTATTTTCATATGTAAGCTATCAATGTTGTTATCATGCCATAGAATTGTTGTATCATCTGCGAAGACTGTAAATAGTCCGTCAGTTGTTAAGCTAGTCAGGTCATTGAAGTACAACAAAAATAGGATTGGACCAAGCACCGATCCTTGTGGAATGCCACAATGGATTGCCCCACTGTCTGACAACTTGTGGGTTTTAACAAGTTGGGTTCTATCACTTAGGTAAGACTGTACCCACTTATGGCTTTGATTCCTAAATCCATAAAGTTGTAGTTTTCGCAGCAAAATTCCGTGATCTACGAGTCAAGGCCTTCGACAAATCACAGAATATTGCTGCACTCACTTCCCCCTGGTTCAGTTCAGTGTATAGTCTATTGAGAAATGTGAAAACAGCATCCCCCGTGGATTTCTGTCGCTGAAATCCAAATTGTTGCTTATTTAGAATATTGTTTTCTTTTATGAAGTTCATTAATCTTATTTTAACTAGCTTCTCAATTATTTTGCCTAGAACTGGTAAAAGTGAGATGGGCCTATAATTGGATGGATCAAGTTTTTCACCACCTTTATGGATAGGAATTACAATCGAGGTTTTCAAGAAGATTGGAAAGGTCCCTGTTGCAAAGGAGTTGTTAATTAGCTGTACTAATAATTCCAACGTGAAGATTGGCATAATCTAGAATATTTTTATTGATATGTTATCAACTCCACAAGAACTTTTGTTTTTCATGTGTTTTATAGTTTCCATCACTTCATACAAGTTAGTCTCAGATAGTTCAAACGTTGCTGAAGTATTTATATTGTTCATAAATAGAAGTGGATCAGTCGCATCCCGAATATTGTCTGCGAGTTTTTTTGCGACACTGCAATAATATTCATTGAACAAATTTGGATCTAGACATTCTCCGTTAGCTTAAGCGTTATTCTTTCCACGAAAATCATTTACGACTCGCCAGGTCTCTTTAGTTGTATTACTACTCTTGGATATTATATTATGGAAATAGGCCTTTTTTGCTGCTTTGATGATTTTTCTATAGATTCGTTTGTAGGAGTTGTAGTATTCGTGGAAAAATACTTCGTTAGTAGACTTTCTAATTTGGTGCAGTGATCTTAGGTTATGGGATGATGTTCGAATTCCTTTCGTTAACCACATTTTTTTATTGTCATTTTTTATTTTAATTTTTATTATAGGAAAGGCCTGGTTGAAGCTATCGATCAGGTGGTTGTAGTAAAGATTGAAAAGGGTCATCAGTTTTCAAGCATGTATCCGAATCTTTCATTAGGCAGATTTCGTAAAATTTGTCATAGTTGGATTTACTAAATAGTCTGCCCCGTTTGAAGGTATTCTTGTTATTAGGGTTTGATATGAAGTTTATAGTGCACTGCACTGCTTCATGATCCGAAATATTGGCTGGTATAATACAACATGATACATTATCTTGGCTAAGATTACTACACATATAATCGATTTTACTTTGAGAATATTGGGAAATTCTAGTTGGACCATTTGTATGCATTGCTAAATTGAAGGTTGTGAGCAGATTATCAATATTCTGATGGATATGTCATCAATGCCTGAGGTTGTGTTATTTTTGAAAGATGTTATACCATTTTTTAATTCATAATTGTCGGTTTCGTATAGTACAAGTGAATTTGCTACAGAGGAACTGTGGAAATTTTGTAGAGGTAGATTTTCAGTCATTTTTTCAGCAATAGTACAATAATAATTATTTAGAATATCTGGCGATAATGATGTCCGCTTCTCTGATGTTTTTTCCCCTGAGGTCGTTTATCACTCGCCAGCTCTCTTTAATATTTTCTGCTTTTTCTATTTTTGTTCTATAGACATTTTCTTTAGCTTGTTTGATTACACTTCTGTATATTCTGCGGTAATTATTGAAGTAGCTATGGAAACAAGGTGCGTCTGTAAATTTTCTGATATGATGCAAAGCGGGCATATTTTTAGAGAATATTTTGATGCCCCGGGTAAGCCACTGTTTTTTTTTGTTTGGTTCTGATTTTTTGTACTGGAAATTTATCATCAAATATATCGCGAATTTTATTGTAGAAATCTCGGAACTGATTATTCGAGTTGAAAAGGGAAACATTCTCAATTGAATATTGATAGAAAGATTTTTCTATCAGATGTAGTTCAATGTCCAGCGTGGCTTTAGCCGGGGAAGTAGTTGTTTTCTGTTAGACATTCACAAAAAATAACTTCATTTTAATCGTGGATTTTTCAATTCACAGAAAAATATTTCTATCAATATTCAATTGAGAATGTTTCCCTTTTCAACATGAATACCCCACAAGAGGTTATCTTGACGATGGAAGATAGTGACTAAGTTTATCTTTCAGTCGCAGATGATTCCACATCTGATTTTATGAACATCCTGTTTATATTTTCAACAAATTGATTATTCGAATTTAATACGTGCTGCCAATTTGTTTCCAAGCATGCTGAGTAGAACCCACTAGAGTTTTTTGTTACTAAATATTCTTCCATATCTAAACTTGTCAGACTCCAATTTTACATACAGCTGGAGTTTACAATAGATAAACTTCATGATCTGATAAGCCTGCATGCTCTACTGAACAGGAAAGATACTCTATATTACTACATATATAATCAATTGTAGTTGCAGAGTGATTGGTAATACGAGTAGGGGAGTTTACATGCATATATATATATATATATATATATATATATATATATATATATATATTATAATCAATTGTAGTTCCAGAGTGATTGGTAATACGAGTAGGGGAGTTTACATGCATTTTCATATTAAAAGAAGTCTCAATAGATTTGTGAGAGACATTGTGTTGGCAGCAAGTTTTTTTTCTCTCCGGACATTAATATCGAAGAGTTGATGGGTATTTCATCCAAGAGTAATTCCAAATTAGCAAAGAATATGTTAAGAGGTTGGTGGTCTATAGATGCAAATAATATAAAGGTTGATTTATTTACAGTATTCTAATGAGAATTCAAATTGAGACTCTATCAAATACTTATCATATGTATTCACATTCGAAAATGGGTAACCTCCAAACAGAGTATTTTTTATCATTATCATTGTTACTCCATGAGCCCTATTCTGTCTACAGTAGTTTGATACAAACTCATATCCAGGTATATGAATAGGCTCAACTGGTTTTAACCAATGTTCAGAGAGTGAAATTATATTTGGATAACCATAAGATTCTAGCAAGATAAATAATTCATTGCTTTTATTGCGAATGGACTGAATGTTGAGAGAGTAATTATGTTATTTATTGCTAACCGCTTTTTTGCCCCTAAAAAAGAGGTGTGGGAGGATGAGATGACAGCGGAAGATTCATCGGGAAAACTACTCGCCATCTTCTTCTGTTTGGTCTTTGGTGGTTCTATATGCTTTATTATCATAAGACAGAATCTTGTTGACATAGCTTCGTGGGTATATACTTATAATGAAATAAAAAATGGAGTACATAACAAATAATAATAAAAATAACAATGGTATAAGGTTACAAACGGTAATAAAATAGACATTACGGTAAAAATCATATGTATAAGGTAGTAAACATAAAACAAGACAGTTCAAAAGCTCCTCGGTTAGTTAATAAGAAACTGAAAGAGCCAGCTGAAAAGTTTCATCATAATATTCCTGCAAACTATAATGGGGTCTATCAGAAAGACATTTTTTGACTGCCTTCCTGAATTGGAAGTCATTCACCAGGGGCGGATGGGAAGGGGCAAACCGGTCCAGGAAACTATTAGCAGCGGCCCGGTCCATTTTTGTAAAAAAAATTCTCAAGAAGCTATACAAAAATCGTTAAAGTGTCAATTCTTTTATGAGACTCTTCAAAATACACAGAAATAGAATTAAGTAGGGTAAAAGAAGTAAAGCAGCATTAAATATTTTTATTTAATACATTGCTATCACGAGATTCAAAAAATGGCCGTGATCTTCGTTTTCATTTTTCATTCAGGTGGAAAAACCTTTAAACTCTCGTTGCATATTCCCGGCTCCATCGGTGGCATTTGCTACGAAGGCGTAGAAGGGCCAAAAAAATATTTTTCGAAAACATTTGGAATTGCCACTTTGAACTGACAAATGCCACATTGAAGTGACAATTGTCACTTCCAAAAACATTTGGAATTGTTACTTTGAAGTGACAATATTGTCACTTTGAAGTGACAATTGTCACTTTGAAGTGACAATTGTCACTTTGAACTGACGCTGGCATCATGCGCATATAGAATAGACAGCATGATCGCCGTTCCGTCAAAGCGATGGACCGGCCCGGCCGAAACATAGCGGACCTTCGGGAAATCTCCCGAATTCCCGCCCCTGTCATTAACATTAGCAGATCTAATGTATAATCATTGTAAAATATGGAGTCTTTGGTGATATTTTTGGTTGAGAGTTTCGGAGTGTGGCTGCTGTTCCGAGTGTTATAATGGCAAGAGGACGCAGCGAAGTTCATTATATGCTTATTCATTAAACAAATAGATTCCAATATAAACAGTGCAGTAACCCTTAGAATGTTATTGTTTATGAAGGAGGTTCTACAAGAATCTCTTGGTTTGAGGTCACATATATACCTTAGACTTTTGAATAAAGATGGACTGCATGCTTCCCAAAACGGTATTCTAGGTAACGTAACTGAGAGTCGATGAGTGCAAAGTAATCCATTTGGACTGTGTTGAACCCTAATTCTTTAAAAATCACCCTAATAGCATAACATCCCGAGGAGATTTTACCAGTGAGTTGCTTTACATAATCCTCAAATTTTAAATTCTGATCAATGAACACTCCTAGAAATTTTGTGTGATTTTTATTTTCCAATGATTTATGTTCAGAAAAAAGTTCGTTAAGCGAGCATCTAAATGATATTAAATTTGTTTTTGTTAAATTAAAAGATAAGATGTTTGCATCACACCAATCTCTATATTATGGTGTGCAACTCACATGTGTTTTTATTATACCAGAGATCATCAAAATCTTCTATAAATTGTGGAGTGCCCCAGGGATCAGTATTGGGCCCAGTTCTGTTGTATATTAATGATTTGTCGAATATCAGCATATCTGGAAAGTTTACACTATTCGCTGATGACACCACAATTATTTGGCGCGCCAAGAATAGTAGTGAACTCAAAGGAGGTGATATATAATGATGTCAACAGTATTAAAGTTTGTTGTGACTCTAATCGTCTTGTACTCAATATTTCAAAAACCAACTTAATAACCTTCCGATGCTTACTTGATGACTTACCCCTCGGGTCAAATGTTATTGAAAATAAATTCAACACAAAATCCTAGGATTGGTTATTGATACGAAGTTGAGATTCGAGGATCACATTCTGGCCTTGAGGAAAAAATATCGTCTGGGTGTTTCGCAGTCAAGATTGTCTCAAATGAGTTGGGATCGTGTGCGGCTAGAGTCGTTTATTATTCTATAATTGAGTGTCATCTCAGGTACGGCATCCCATTCTGGGGTGCATAACTGCATGAACAGTATTCTTGTTCTTCAAAAAAGAGGGCTGAGGTTTATGTGCAAAGCTAAAATTCGTGACTACTGTAAGCCTTTATTCATTAAATTCAAAATACTTACGGTAATAGCAATCTTCATATTGGAAACCGTTTATTTGATTAGGAAACATCTGAACACGTTTAACAAACTTCGTTCACTTATGTCACTCGACAAGCTATAAACGTAAGTCTGCCACTTCCTAAATCATCACTAATAAAAAATTCTATTATTTACAATGGCTGCAAGATGTACAATCATCTAGACTAGACTAGACATACCTTAAAACTTCTTAGATGTAAGCAAACTTTGTCAACAAGAATTTGGTTTCTTATGATAATAAAAGTATATTCTCTCTCTCTATTATAGTTGTGTCATCTGCAAGGAGGGTGAACTTTCCAGAAATATTGGTGATGTCATTCACATACAATAAGAAAAGGATAGGACCCAACACAGATCCTTGTGGAACTCCCGAGTTAAGTTCCGATGTTTTGACCATTTGATTCCGTCCTGTTAGGTAAGATTCAAACCATTTGAAAGTCAATCCCGGTCTATGAAGATTGAGAAAAAGTTGAGCTGCCACAAAAATAAAAATACCACTGGAAGGAGGGGCCGTCTTGTGAATAGAATACCTATTATATTTCTTTGGACGCCCGTTGATAAGACGAAAAAAAATTAAAGTAATTTCCCGGACTATGAAATTTCGAGAAAAACTCACGCTCCCACGAAAATAAAAATACCACGGAAAAGGGACCGTGTTGTGGATAGAACACCTAGATTTCTTCAGACGCCCGTCGATATGACAAAAAAAATTAAAGTAATTTCCCAAACTATGAAATTTTGAGAATGAGTTGCAGTGCCACGAAAATAAAAATACCACCGAAAAGAGGGGTGACGGTGTTGTGAATAGAACACCTATTAGGTTTCTTTGGACGCCCCTCGATTTTTTTGTCATATCGACGGGCGTCCAAAGAAATCTAGTAGGTTTTTATTCACAATTCGGTCCGTTTTTTCCAGTAGTATTTTTATTATTGTGGCAGCACGGCTCTTTCGAGATTTCACAGTTCGGAAAATTATAAAGTTTTTCCGTCATCAATGGGCGTCCAAAGAAATCTAAAAGGTGTTCTATTCGCAACACGGTCCCCTCTTCCCAGTGGTATTTCGCTACTGAGTCTCAGACGTTAATATTTTTCTACGCCTGTGGTCGATGGGTGGCATAAAATCTTCTTCTGTCAACTTCCAATTTTCAAGGAGTATTCAACGAGTATCAATTAAGAAAGAGTGGAAATTGGAGAGAGGAATAATAACGATGATGACAGTCGGTCTTGGGACTCGCGTTGGGAAAGAGGTTTTGGGAGTTTTATAGCATGTTATTAATTTTTTTCTAGTTTTGCGTGAAATACGTTTTGAGAAATAAGTCAAGTTAATGGGAAATTTTTAATCGGAAGAGAAAAGTGTCGCGGTTAATAATGAGTTTGCAAAAGTATAAATATTTGAATAGTTGAGGCATATTTCGGCACAGGTTGGATTGAGAAATCTATGCACGGAGTGTGGAACAAAAAACGGTTTCTCTGTATACTTTTCCTGGGATATTCCTTTCCCTTTTCAGATGTATGATTATATTTTTGGTTGGGACTCAAGAATTCTGAAATATGTTTTTTTAAAGTTCTTATTTAACTTCATAATTCCGATGACAATGCATTATGGAATTTTTGCTAGAGAAAAAACAAAATTTCGGCTCCAATATAACGAACGAGTTTTGTGATTGGGGTTCGATTCTATTCAAAATTGGTATGTGGCGGTTTGCGGGACAGAGATCACAAGTTTTCTGTCAAAATTCATAAATTCTATATATGGCGATGATTTTTGTGGTTATAGCCTGATTCCAATAAAATTGGTATGTGGGGGTTTTTGGGATCGGAGATTAATATTTTTTTGTAAAAAATCTACGAATTCAAGATGCGGCTCCACGATGGCGACAAGTTTTGTGATTATGGCCTGATTCCATTCAAAATTGGTGTTTGGGGGTTTTTGGGGTCAGACATTTTATTTTTTGGGGTCAGAGATTATTAATTTTTGTCAGAATTCAATAAGATGACAGATTTTATGGATGACTAAAAATAATGAATACAAATTATTGAAAAAAATTCAAGACAAAACTTTGATACAAATGCACTGAAAAGGAAAAATGGATTTCTGTAATTATTTGACCTAGGTTATTCTGGTAAAGCTTGCTACGAATATAAAATAGGTATTCTTGCTCGGCAAGCTTTTGAATCTGCTACTCACAGAATAACCTAGGTCAAACATTTAAAGAAATTATTTTTGCCTTTTCAGTGCATTTGTATAAAAGCTTGTCTTAATTAATTTTTTATAATTTTTGTTTATTTTATTTGTGTAAACTGATTTTGTATTTTTATTTTTGGTTTTTATAAAATAACTTTATTTCATTTTTACACTGGTGACAGCAGCCCATAACGTTGTTTTGTTCAATTTGGTGACAGTAGTAATTTTCATTTTATGGAGATAACATAACTAAATCGAGATTAATTACACACAGAGCGATTTGTACCAAGCTAATATTCCGGAACTCTGTGTATTTACTTTACTGGCAGATAAAGTTAAGTAATAGTGGATTTTTTCAATATATATTTTTCTTTGTCTTTTCCCATTAGGCAACCACTAAAATTGTGATAGGTCGGGATTGAATGGATGAAAAAATAAAACAAATTTTTAATATGTTTATTTAGTTATTTCTGATCTAATCTTCAATACATAAACATACTGAACAACATCACTTAATGTTTTATGAACTCTAATTTATTCTCATCTACGTGGCATGAGGAGTATATTTCGCCATTTGAACGTAAATCTCTCATTACTATCCATTGAAAGAACAACCTTATATTTAACAAAAGGAACTCTGAACACTTGTCAATAAATAAAGATAATCTGCACGTTTAAAAGGGAACATAAATGTCTTTTTACTCCAACATATTAATGCCAACATTTGTTGATATTTTTATCAGCAACAGAGTACCAACCCCATAATTATTATGAAACATTGAGGGGTGAGCAAAATAGTCAACAACAAATTTTGAGTCAATCAAAAATGCAAATTTGGTCCTGTATAAGGACATGAATCGGTCCAATACCATGAAGGCGACCTGATTTCCTGCAAACGAAACACATTCGGCATAACATTACTCAAAACAGCATAATATGAACACAATCTGGAGCCCTTATTAGGTATCTCGGTATTGTAAGGAGGTGCTAAAATATCGAGGAAAGCTGCCGGGCCATCAATACTTTGAATTTCGTGAATATTCCTATTACTCGGATCCAAAATACACGGGTTACTATCAGTATCAACAATTTCGCTACTGATAAGCTCGGCCGTTAATATTTTTCTACGCCTGTGGTCGATGGGTGGCATAAAATCTTCTTTGAAACTTCTTCGGTCAACTTCCAACGTTCTAGGAGTATTCAATGAGTAACTTGTAATTCTTATCTTGCCCGAGATCACTTTGATGAGTCCGTACATTTCTGGGTGATTATGTAAAGGTAGCTGACCACCAGGTTTGAGTATGAAAATGTTCATTGTCAAGTTGCTATCTTCATAAATATCGATGAAAGTAACTGGAGCTTTTTCGCCATCTTCCCATTCTGTTTCTGCTGCGAAACGTGGGTCCAAATTAACATCTTCTGCAGATGTTTTGTCCAATACTGAGGCAAGAGCACTTAAATTTGCAGCAAATAATTCAGGTTTGCTTGCGAAAGTGGCGATAGCTTGTTTCAGAACCCTGTGCATTTGACTAGCCATTGTATCTGATATTGCAACGTTCGAGTGAATTCACTATCATACCACCACAGTTGAAATTACGATAAAAATCTGCGGGATCAACCCGATAACTGCAGATCGTTTGTAATCTTGACACTCATATTTGAGGTTAGGGTTAAGTATTATTGTTATGGTCATGGAGATTGTGATTTAAATGGCAGACTGACGTCATTGGAGGACAGAGCTTCCTAGGTGCGTTCGGATATTTAATTCAGAACTGGAATATTAAATATTCCAAGTAGCAAGAGTGGAAAATAACCTTACAATTAATAGAAATTTTGCATAATGATTCGTTTATGGCACTCGTAAGCTACGTTTCATCGCCTTCATGGCAAAGAGTTCACAGTAGACTACAAAATAGTTACATGATTGTAAAAGGTTATCAAAGCTAAATAACCGACTCTCACTGCTGAGTTTCCAAAAATACATCAATAGGTTAAGGTTTCACCTCCAAGCTAAGCTGTTTTGAGCTCAGTTGATGTTTGATCTGACAAATGCAAGTTGGGTAGCAAATATAATTTTACTTCCCTGTTCACCTACGGTAAGTTAACTAAATTTCTAATATGGAGGATAGAGGAAAGAACACTCTCTTATGGTTGTTTAATCCAAAAAGTGTCCATCAAAAAGCATTAAATAACGTTTCAGAAAGTGGCCAGAATGGCGCTTGTGTACTATAGGGTGTGGTCTAAATTTCGTTTTTTTAGATAAAATAACTTTTTTTTTATGTTTTGAAAATAGCTCTTTTAGAAAGTGGATGAAAGTCTTCCTATCTCTAAATCGACCCTCACAACTTTCGGCGCTTTCTTTAAAAACGATTTTTTGGTACACTACAGAGAGAGTTCTCCTTACCTGTACCCTCCATAATTTCACACTTGATGAGCAGATCTACATTTAAAACATGACATACATAATTAACAGACGACAAGGATAGACAAGACGAACGAAATAGGACAATGTTATGATTGGCTCAAATACTTAATATTGACATTTTCGGACTGCGCTTAGTCTGGAAGCAGTCTAATGATGTCATTCTTGATCTACATCAAGATTATTTTATATATTTGATGGGGTTACGGCAGTACCCTCATCATGGAATCTATTTTTTGATGACGCTTGATATGGCTCAAGGCTGACAACTTTATAAAATCCCTAAATCAATCATATGATTACAAAAGCGACATATTGATCAATTATTTATTTTATATCTTTTTTTTTTCAACCTCATCACTTCTCTTTTTGGCGGTAATGGCCCGATCCCATAATAATTTGGTTAACGTGTATTTAGTACATAGAGATAGAATACTATCTCAATGATTTAGTATAATGATACCAATGATACTGATTCAAGTCATTGTTTGTATCGGTTTATTAGCTTAGGGTCGCCTGCAATTCTTTTCAGTAGTTATATCACAAAAGATGTGAGTATACTTTGACATTTTTGTGTCAATATTGTTGTAGAAATTCATGAGAATGGTGTCTCTATCTCTATATGTGTTTTCGAATTTCTTCTAAGGGAGTGTTTCCGAAACGGTTGAAAACATGATTTTAATTCGACAGTGCAGCACTTCATTTGACAGTAACTGAATTATTTTGATAGGTTTGGAATAAACAATGGTAAAAAACTGTTTTATAGCAAGTAGCGTGTATATTCGATTTTATTTGAGATTTGATTGGTTAGATAAATTCATTTGATTGAATTAATTTCGAGTTATATAATCGGAAAAAGTGCATTCTCCAGATGTCTATGGGCAAACCATGTTTATATTCAAATTTACCTAACTTATAAAAAGGCAAAAATTCAGAGCTGGCAACTGTGTAACATCCAATTTAAAGGTCCGAATCCAATGAAGAGGCAATCCGAACATCAAAGGAAATAGGCGGAGCTTCCTATCTGTGTGCATATAATCTGTGGCCAAGTCCGATTAAAACTCAGCTTTCCTCTCTCCAATTTTTTTTTGCTTTACCTCTTTTTCGGCGCATTTCAGCCAAGTTCGATTTGATAACTCAGGTGAAACGTAAGCTACTGATATCATCATTTCGCTAATTTGATGCTGCAATCTTAGATGTCACTACTATTATGCAGATCGAATATTTTGGTCAAATACCACAGAACACCCTAACTAAACTACAGGTGTTCTGTGAAAATTAAATAAATACTAACCTCAATTATAAGAAATGGAATTCGTAAATAATGTCTTAAAGGTGTAATTATTGTAATTGTATCCGATATGTCTGGAAAATTGGAGGTACAGTGGTCTCCGATACCTAACAAATTCATAACATGGGGCGCAGAAATTTGCTTATATCAAATCCAACCAAATCTAAAGGATTCCAGTTCCCAAGGCAAGTGGAATAATTTTCCCGAGATAAGGTCTTCCTAAAAAATAAATCACTTTTTTATAGTTTTCAAAGTATCAGATACACATTGTGCCCAGCTGTTGGCGACAAATACAAACCACCACTATGTGAGGAGTATCGATATTTACCCAAAATGTGAAAATGACTTGCTTCTGGCTATTGGTCTTGCGAATGGCAGAGTAGCACTGACAACGTTCGGGCCTTCCGAACATGATGTACATGGTTTTCCAGGAAAAGAATTAGGTGACTGAAAAATTTACTTATTGAATACTAGCTGACCCAACAGATGTCTTGTCCAAATTTTTTTTCCTGAAAACTTTTGTCCGTGTAGAAATTGTTTTTTTCCTGTTTTTCTTTGTGTTCCATCTTGGTTATGCCTGTGACTCTGCCTGCTTCCCATTATCCCTTTAAAAAGAATCAACCAAATATGTTGTTGCTACGTTCAGTTATGATCCAGAGTGCATACAAAAATTATGATTTTTGCAGTTTGTCCGAATTTTCCGACTTTCCTTTATAGTTGTCCCAATTTTTGTTTCCTGAAAACTTTTCCAGGACCATACCGTAATTTCGGGCGACTTTGGCTCACTTTAAAAATTCAAAGAATGTCTACGATGAATTTGGATATACCAAATACCTTTGATCTTTGACCACTTTTTCAAATTAGCTGTCAAATTGTCATTAAGACTTTGTATGTGGATATATATAAAAAAAAAACTTGGTGTGCAAAGTCACCCGCATATTGAGGGTGGCTTTGACCCATGGCCTATATTTTGCGTGATTATCTCTTTAGAGCAAGTACAAAAGCGAAAGAAACCCGACGGATAAAATCAACAAAACAAATTTGTCCATAAAAAAAAATACATTTTTAATCATCATGAGTAAAAAACATATATGAACTTATTGCTGGTCGCAGACAAATTTTATGTAAGTTAAATTGGGTTGCAAATGACTCCTGAATGGAATACTGTGTTGCACGTATTTAATATATATATTATATATACAATAGAAAGAATCTCGAAAAATTAATCTGACAAAAAAAACAGGCTTAAAAAGGCAATATTTAAATTTTATAATTAATAATGTCTATAGGTATATGAAAATGAGCCTGGAGGCTAGAACTCTTGAAACTGACGATCCAAAAATCCCTCAATCTGCTGCAGTTGGCTATCAACCCTCATATCTAGTCCTTAGAACGGTGTAGCAGGTGAAGCGTCGATAAGAATTCTCAAAAAATAAAAAACATTATCGCTAGGCTTTGAGATCACAGTTCGGACTCCAAATAACTGTGAAAGAATGAGCTGCTTTTCTCCAGGAAGTATTCGTATAATATCCACTGGACTGGCTATAGTCACAGAAAGCGCACGCACGCAGCGCGCCTTCGAAGAATAAAAAAATGTATAACTCACCCCCAGGTCGTAGAGCATATTCCAGCTCGAAAGGCCGAGCGCAGAGAAGTGAACTGAAGTCATCATTCTCGATTTGAGAAAAGCTTTCTGGGCCTCGAAACTATTACTACCCCACCCATAGCCGGCTAAAATGCCGTTCGTCCGTTGTATTTTTTTCTATGGTTCTCAGAGAAAATCTGTTTTAACTCGACATCTTGAAAAAATATACCGGAAGCCGAACAAAGAAACAATATCTAGTACACTTGCTTTAGAAATCCCAAACTTTTAAAAGGCCTTCCAAGGATTATCCGCAATAGTAAATTACGCCTTTCTAGCCGAAAATCTCAAGTGCCATTGACAATAGATACTGGGTTTATGGCCCACTCGGGGCAAGAACCACAATTAAGTCCTCCAGGTCAATTTCAGTTTGAAACTGGAAAAACGAATACCGTGTTCATTCCTCATATGCATATGCGCTCTGAGATTAAATGTACACAGGGTAATTTGATGACAGGGTTTTGGCCCAGAAAATCGTTTTCCATACGACAGTAACCGCAGAAGAATTTTGGATCAGATGTTTCGCTTTAAACTAGTCAATAGAAGTATTGATTGTCCACAATTACTGAGCCAGTTAAATCTGAATGCTGTATCAAGAACACGTACTCCTCCTTTGTTCAGAATTCAATTCCATACAACTAACTATGGAATAAATAGAAAAATCGAATTAAACGGTTTTCTTCACATAAAAGATTCAATATAAATTGAACCAGAAAATGGTAGATCTCAGGTGAAAAACAACTACTATCCTGGCAAATACCACGCAGAACGTTGAATGATATTCACCTGAAAATCCATGCATACCTCCATATAAATGGACATTGAATGCAAATGTTTCTTTCTGATAAGCTCGATTATGTTTAATTTATGTCGTGTTCACCTAACAATCCGCATACCGGTTTCAGGCTTTTTTGGCCCTCATCAGTACGGAGTAGTCAACCAGCCAAAGGTCCGAAGAGCTCTGGCCTTTGGCTGGTTGACTACTCCGTACTGATGAGGGCCAAAAAAGCCTGAAACCGGTATGCGAATTGTTAGGTGAACACGACACAAATTAAACATAATCGAGCTTATCAGAAAGAAACATTTGCATTCAATGTCCATCTATATGGAGGTATGCATGGATTTCAGGTGAATATCATTCAACGTCTCGTGGTATTCAGAAAGTAGTTGTTTTTCACCTGAGATCTACCATTTTCTGGTTCAATTTATATTGAATCTTTTATGTGAAGAAAACCGTTTAATTCGATTTTTCTATTTATTCCACTTCAAATGGCGTTTATCTTTAACTATGGAAAAAACAGTCCTTTGACCAGATTGCAAAGAGACTATAATGATATACAAGATACGGTTGATCTATTTTCACAAACACATGCAAACTTCAAGAAGACACTTCATCGTATTTTGTAATCTACTACATATTTAGATCTCATTTTATTCTTTTTGTCCTGTCACATAATTTTGCGATGTTTTATTTTTAATATTAACTTTGATATGTTTTATTCTTAATATTACCACTTTTCATATTTATGTATTATTGTATACAATTGGAGTTATCCGTTGAAATAAATAAATAAATATGTACCTGAGTGATTTAACACTTGTTTTGTGCAGAACGTAATTAACATAGTTTTTTTTTAAATTCAACAAGTTTGATAATATATTTCCTATACTATATTAAATAATTTTACAATTGTAAATATAAAATAAAGTATTTTACAATTGTAAATATAAAATAAAGTAAATTAATCAATTAGTTTTATAAATGAAAAATAGTCATTTATAAACGTCTTACATAGCAATGAAATTTTTTTGTAGTTGCTTATATTCCTAATACTTAAAGGTAATAAATTGCTTTGAGGCTAGATGGTGATCAAATCTTGCATGTACATTTTTATTAGAGTTAGCTACTTTCAGCAATTTGTTTGTTATACTACGAGTCACAATATTATGCGAGATATGATTTTTTAAATGTTCTTTTTTATGCATAAATGTAACCAATGTATGAAAGCTCAGCGATCTTATGTTGCATATATCCCTTCCATAAAGTAGTTTGGTTGAGTATTGTCTGCCTTTTTTGTAAATTATTTTCAATACATAATTTTGGATTGTAGACAAGGTTTTTAATGAATTGTCATATAATGTTCCCCAAACCAGTATTCCATATCTTAAAAGTGATTCCACCAGAGATTTGTATACCAAAATCAATATATTTTTACTCAAGATAAAATTTGTTTATTAGTTTTCTAACTCGTTTTGTTAAATATGCTACATGTTGATTCCATTTTATATTTGTATCTATAATAATTCCTAAATATTTGGTATTTTCAACTTCTTTTATGTCTCCAATGCCCTTAATATTAATGCTATGAAAATTAGGTCTGTTTATATATGTGATGGTAAATGCTATATAATTGGTTTTATAGACAGCTGATACCCATCCAACCACATCTTTATGACATCTTCTTGAACGCTTTCCTTAGTAACTCCCAATCATATCCACTAAATATGGCACAGTACCACGAATTCCACACTGCTCTAACACTTGTAGTAATTTTTCATGATGTACCGTGTCAAAGGACTTTGCCAAATCTAGGAATACTGCGATAAACTTTTTACTGTCATCGAGATTGTTTGAAACTTCATTAATAACCTCATACATGGCATCTGATGTGCTTTTACCTTCTCAGAAACCGTACTGATATTCACTTGATGTTTTGTTGCTATTTAGAAAGTTTATTAAACGTGTTTTTAGGCATTTTTCAGTAATTTTTCCAAAACTAATTGGGCGATAATTTGATATTTTATTTTTGTCACCTGCTTTGTAAATAGGGGTTATCACAGATATTTTAAATTATAAACACGTTTTATTAGCTTCACCTGTATGTATGTATGCTTTATTAGCTTCACCTGAATGTATGTGATAGAATCTTTGAAATTAGTTTTTACCCACTTCCAAACTCTGAATTATTTGAAATTTTGCACACGTATTAAGAACCAATGACAATACAATAATTTCATAGCTATGACCGGGTATTCTCACCAAGATCATCAGAAAGAAATACATTACAAAGACATGGCGAATGTGCTGGCTGCTCTCAGCACATTCACCAAAATTTTGTAAAAATGTCCATCCCATGTGGATGAATCAATGGAAAAGTAGTTCTCTCGTAGTCTTTTTTAGTCTTCTGTAGCACTATGGACAAAAAAGTTGAAAGTAAAATTATAGTTTGCAAAAAATTTAGCTCCAGTAGTTGCTGAGATAATCGAACGTGAAGATTCATAACTTGCTCACAGCGCGCTTGTATTGCTATGAATATCATTGTAATTTCATGTCCTTACTCAAATATGGCATAATATTCTGGGGAAATTCTTGCTCTTTCGATCGAGTGTTCAAGTTACAAAAAATGGCTATAGGAATTATGTTTCATCTGGGTTATCACCAATCTTGTAGAAGTATCTTTAAGAAAAACTATTTACTTACAGTCCATGGCACTTATATTCACAATAGTGTTCAATTTGTAAAAAAAAAACCTGAAAAGTTCGATGCTTACAAAATAAATCACCCCCATTGAACAAGGAGAAACATAACATATAATTATGCAAATCATATTCTGAGTCTTACGAAAAAAAAAATCACGAACTCTGCTTTACAGCTCAACTTCTTCAAGGCATTCAAAATATAATAGACAAAAATGCCTTCAAGAAATCTAGTTTCGAATATATTTGCGAAATTGAGCCATACTCTATTAATGAATTTTTACTTTCTTAAACACTCACATGTATTTCCTTTATAATTATTATTTTATTGACCTTTAAATGTGTAATGTATGTACTACGTATCAATAATCTGACCTGTTTCAAGCTTATTGTGCAAATTTGTCTATGCAGCTTGTATATGATTAACTTGAAATAAATGATTTTATTATTACTGCTGCTCTACCCCCACTAATTAACCCCTTTCACGCGCTTGCCCATTTTCGGTTATGTTTGCAAGTATTCCTCAACTATTTCGCAGCATTGTATATAATTCAATAAAGTGCATTAAAAAATTCAAAATGCAATTGATTCATCCCTTCATTCATTCTATTATTCAAAAACTAATGATCCGACAGTGCTGAGTTTTTACACATAAATACACATATTACACATATATCAAACAGTACTATGTTCACTACATCTTGAAAAATGGCAGTGTTATGAATTTTCGAAAAAACACTGATTTTTTCGGGTTTTCTCCGTAACAAATAATCCAATCGAGTCTTGTTAGGAATTTTTTCGCAATTCGTCTATTGAGTAAAGAGATTGCATCATTAGTTTTCATGTTACAAGCGAAAAACGAAAAAAAAAACACGATTTTTGCTCTTAAATGTTTATAACAAATTGAGCAATGATAGTTGTTAGTAGGAAACATAACAGGATATAACTAGGTACCATCTTTCGTATGATGGCAGTGTCGGTTTTCTGGTACTATATTTGTCACGAAAAAATCTCTATTTATTAGCCTATTAGGCATTTGTAATGTTCGTACAATAAAAACCTCTGTGAGATGAAATTTCTTCATCCAAATCTCAAATTCCTGCAGTTCCCAGACACAGTCGACACTGCAATGCAGTCCTGTTCAACCCAATCGAATACAACCTCCTGGCTGCTGGCCTCGAAAAATACCGATCTGACAGTTCCATCCTCATTTGGGATATCAACAAATTTAACTCGACGAGCGACACAAACAACAGCGGACGAATGGCTGTCAATACGATGGCCCCCGCTGTGGAATTGCTGAAACCTGTGGCTGAGCTCGGTACTTCAGAAGTAACATACAGTCTGTCTTGGTTTTATGGGCCAAATAGGCTTTTGGCTTCTGGTATGAATGGAAAAAATATCAAGATATATGACTTGAGGGGTGAGTAACCAAATTCCACTGTGTCGTCTTATTGATTGTATTTAATTTTGACGCAATCCTCTCTTTTTGAATGAAAATTATTTGTATTTCAGATCCTAATAAAATGGTGAATTCCACCGTCACCAAGGCCGTCTTTGGTGTATGCACAAACCCTGGTGACGATAGACAAATTGCATCATTTTATGAAAATCAAGTTTGTGTGTGGGATACGAGAAATTTCGAGAAAGCCACTGTGGTCATTCCGCAGAATAAGATTGTCTCAAAGATTGGGTGGTGTCCAACAAAGTAAGTTGACATAGGTAATTTTGTGATAGAAGGAAAGCTCTAAGAGATTCAGAAAGACTTCGTCAGCGTAGAATTTGTTTTTTTCCTATGTTTTTCTTTGTGTTGTTCCATCTAGGTTATGCCTGTAACTTTGTCCGTTTCCCGTTATTCCTTCCCATTTTTCCGTTTCCTGTTGTCCTGTTATGCAAGTTATAGCAAAATGGATAGCCTGCAAATATTCTACTCGTTCAAATATCTGTGTATACCAATTTTCATGGCGATCGGTTGAACAGTATAGAAGTTGATGCACTGCAGCGTCATCTAGTGGTGAGTTAAAGTAAAATGGATAGCATAAAAACCTCCATGACAAAACACTTAGATGTGCTAATTTTCATACAAAAATCCCGTAGAAAAAAGCACTTTAATTTTTTCCCGAATTTTCCAATTTCCCGGTCAACTTTTCCAATTTTTGTCCAGATTTTTTTTTTCTGAAAACTACCAAGGCCATAAAGAACCAAACAAAAAAGAATTACGCATTTCCATTGTTCGAATCGTGAGTTATGGTCTGTACTTTCAATTTTTCCCGAATTCTTCAATTGAGAATGTTTCCCTTTTCAACATGAATACCCCACAAGAGGTTATCTTGACGATGGAAGATAGTGACTAAAGTTTATCTTTCAATCGCAGATGATTCCACATCTGATTTTATGAACATCCTGTTCATATTTTCAACAAATCAATCTTCAGGCAACTTCTTATAGATTTCTTTTTTCTAAGACAATGTTGATGTGTATGTAAAAACTCCAATGATTTCGTTTGATGGACGGAAACATTACCAGTAAACTAATTAATACATAGTATTATTTTCTAGAATTCTTATGAACTTGGGATACTGCTTAGATATATATTCTCTTTACATGAAAATAATTTAATATTTTTTAATTCTCTTATATCAGAGGGTAAGAGGTTGAACGTTTTTGGCAAAATGTAGGTTATAAATCTTTGACTGATATTTTTTTACGTATTCATAGGTGGTTATTGCAAGGGTTTCTTGTTGATCTGGAAATTGTTTTTTTGGTGGAAGGCATATTTACATACATTGAGAAAATAGGTGATCTTATATTGAGTATTTCATTTGAGTAATGTTGTGTGGTGGAAAGCACCTTTTTTACAAGCTTTTATTTAGTTTCACCTGTCCCGGTGTCTGTCTGTAATCAAATCTTGCAAGTTAAATTTGACCCACTTCTATCGTCCATTGTTTGAAATTTGGCAGGTGTACATAATTCCGGTGACAATGCATTATGAAATTTTTGTTAGGAAAAAAACAAAATGGCGGCTCCAATATGGCGGACGAGTTTTGTGATTATGGTCCGATTCTATTCAAAATTGGTATCTAGGGGTTTTCGGGGTCGGAGATTATGATTTTTTTGTCAAAATAAAAAAATTCAACATGGCGGCTCCACAATGGCGGACGAGTTTTTGTGATTATGGTCCGATTCTATTCAGAATTGGTATGTGGGGGTTTTTGGGGTCGAATATTTTTTTTAACAAGCTTTTATTTTTAGTTTCACTTGCCCCGGTGTCTATCTGTCTGTAATCAAATCTTGCAAGTTAAATTTAACCCACTTCTAATCGTCCGATTGATTTGAAATTCGGCAGGTGTACATAATTCCGGTGACCAATGCATTATGAAATTTTTGTTAGAAAACAAACAAATTGGCGGCTTCAATATGGAGGGCAATTTTTATGATTATGGTCCGATTCTATTCAAAATGGTATCTAGGGGTTTTTGGGGTCGGAGATAGAAATTACTGAATTAGTTATTTAACATCATAAATACTAAAAAATAAATAAACGAAAAAAAAATTGTTAATAAAAACAGAAATAAAAATTATAAAAAAATACATTTTTAAAGACAAACTTTTATATAAATGCACTAAAAAGGAAAAAATGGACTAAATGGTTTAGTGAATCGCCACAATTGCCGTTAGTGGGCTGACACCAATCCAAGGATTTTCCACGAGTCACACACTCAACACCCCCAGAAGTTAAATCTGTGGGCTGGTATTTTTGGAAATTCTATTGTAGGGCCTTTTTTCCTTCCTGGAAATTTAACAGGCAATATGTACTTGGATTTACTACAAAATGCCATCGACCCAGCTCTAACAAATATCATTAAGAACGATCCCGCATACAATGAACAGGAACAGATGTTCCAACAAGACGGAGCTCCTCCTCATTACTCCCAAAATGTGCGCAATTATTTAAATGACACGTTTCCAGGATGATGGATAGGACGACAGGGCACAATTGAATGGCCACCTCGGTCACCCAACTTAAGTCCTTCAGATTTTTTTTGTGGGGACACCTAAAAAGCCTTGTTTACAAAACACCACCAGACACATTAGAAGAGTTGCAAAGAAGAATTATTAACGTACGTCAGGAAGTGATACCGCAAATGCTCCAGAATGTACGACAACGGTTTGAAAATAACTTGTACCACTGTATGCAGGTTGGCGCAATTCAAGCATTTACTTGACTAATAAATAAGTTTTAAAGTACAATTTCATCAATTTTTGCATTTTTCCTCACACATTATTGTTGGAGTTTGAACGCTCCATATTTTCTAAAAGAGTGGATCGATTTTCAAAAACCAAGCAGCACTGTATAGGGAATGACAAGCCCCTTCTTATGAGGTATCACTTGACGCCCCTTCCCATTTGAAATTTTTTTTGGGATGACACCTCTACTTAGGGGGTTGAAGGTTACTATGTTTTTTGCGTCGAAATGTGTCCCCCTGACAAACAATCTTGACGTGTTTTTGGACTTAGCCGAAACATTCTTTCCCACTCTGTAATGCCTTGCGGTACATTTTCGATGGGCCACCCTGTATAGTTCCTTCTGCAAACACATTCCTAAATCGCCCAAGAATAACTATTCCTGCGTTTCATATTTTCCAAGAGAATTTGAAAGTAGTAGAAAAATTTCCTGCGATTTCAAGAATTGAGCCCCAGGTGTGGATCCTTCTGTTTTTGTTTTTTGTAGGCCACATGTGTCTGCTGATAAAAACTGCTGTTTTTATGTTTCGGTTTAGATGGAATAATTATAACTAACACATTGAGAGACGTTTTTCACTAAGCTTGTGTAACTTATGAAGCAAATCAATGTAATCCTCATAATTTCTTCTTCATTCGGATGTAACTTTTCCCAAAAAACAATTATTTTGCTTTTTGATTAAGTATCAACATAAGAGTTTCTTTTGTTATGTTTGCACTATTAACATGAATAGGCAAATTCAGGATATTATAATTATAATACTACATCTCTTCAGTCGAACTTGATCTGTTGAATAATCCTAAACATTTTTGGAAATATCTAAAAACTAAAAGTAAATCACATGATCTTCCAAATAAGATGCAATATAGAGACTTGTCTGCATCAGATGGTGATAATATTGTTAATATGTTTGCAAACATTTTCTCAACAGTGTATGCGGAATCCGAAATTCATGATCCGAACCAAGTACCTTCACCAAATAATCACTACATTCCATGTCCGTCTTTATCTTTAACAGAAATTTATGACAAAATCAGTTCTCTTCCCAATAAATTTACAGTTGGACCTGATGGAATACCTAATATTCTCTTGAAAGCATGTGTTTGCACGCTGTCTGCACCGTTACTCAACATTTTTAACCGATCCTTACATTCAGGATCCTTTCCTGACTCATGGAAGGATACATTCATTATGCCCATTTTCAAATCTGGTGACAAAAGTTTGATAGAAAACTATCGAAGTGTGTGTATTCAATCATCCATTCCCAAATTGTTTGATAGCCTAGTTCATTCCCATCTAAGCTGGCTGTGTAAGAATATATTAATAAATGAACAACACGGTTTTCGGCAAGGAAAATCCACAGTCACTAACCTTGTTCTGTACCAAAATCAAATTCTTAAAGCTTTGGAGAATAAATGTCAAATGGATGCCATTTACACTGACTTTTCGAAAGCATTTGACAAAGTCAATCATTCACTTCTGATTCACAAGCTGAAACTTATTGGGTTTATTGAAGATTTACTGAAATGGGTCAATAGCTTCCTGACAGGACGAAGGCAAACGGTGAAGCTAGGAAATTTTGTTTCAGATGAAATTATTGTATCCTCTGGTGTGCCACAAGGTGACCTTTGTTCCCCTCTTTTGTTCAATCTATTTGTGAATGATCTTGGCATTTCAATTGTAAGTAGTTCCTTTGTAATGTTTGCAGACGACTTGAAAATATATAAAGTTATAGTCTCTGATTCGATAGAATGGATCTTCAAACTGATTTAGATAGCCTAACAAAATGGTGCGATCATAATTTACTGCATTTGAATATAAAAAAATGCAACCACATAAGTTTTTACAGAAAAAACAAAAAAGTTTATTCTACTTACTACATAGATGGGATTGAACTTAATTCTACAAAATGCATAAAAGATCTTGGTGTTCTATTCGATTATCAACTCAACTTCAGTGAACACATAAATACAGTCTGCACCAAGTCATCTAAAATGTTGGGATTTGTATTAAGAAACTGTACTTTGACTTTTCTGTACCCACAGTCAGAACCGTTTACTGTGCACTTGTAAGATCGCATCTTGAGTACGCAAGTATTGTCTGGTCTCCTATCTATTCTGTTCATAAAATTGCTTTGGAGAGGATTCAAAATAAATTTTTAAGTTTCTGTTCCTATAAACTACATCAACCGGTTGAAGATCATGAATACTCATCCTTACTTCATGATCTGAATTTATCGAAACTAGAGAAAAGAAGAACTACTTCTGATTTGTGCTTTATCTTTAAGTTAATGAATGGATTGATTGTTTGCAACGAGCTTCTTGAACTTGTTAAATTGAATGTACCTTACAAACAACTAAGAAATCCTAATTCATTTCTAGTAAATGTTCACAGTACTAATTATGGCAAAAATACTCCTCTAGATAGATCATTAGATATTATAAATAAGCAGAAAGTCAATGTTTTTGGAGTCAGCCTAGCACAATTTAAATCTTCCATAAACAATATTCACTTTTAATCAATACTGTTTTCTAGTTGTTCAAGTCTTTTTTCTCTTTTATAAATTCTAACTTTTTTTTCTCTTCCTTTTGCTAGTAGGAGCTATGTATTCTTATGTATTTTTACGTTTTTTATGTATTTTTAGTTTTATATTTTTATACTTATATTTTGATTTGTATTATAAATGTAGACCTTATTCATAATGTATATATAAAACCGTAATAGGGTTTTCCCGTATATTAAATAAATAAATAAAATAAATAAACAGACGTTCGGATTTCACTTTTATTTCATACTGCTCGTTCCATACATGCTACTTCACGAGAACATCAATGATCTAAACAGTGTCGGTGTTTTAACATCTTTCTTGCGTTAGGCCCTGCATTCATTACAGTTTTTCAGTAAAGTTTCGTTTCAATTAAGATTTCAATGAGATGAGTGATAATTATACTAAATGTTTCAAATCATTTTAGATTCAGTTCTTTGGCATCGTTGCAAAGAGAAAGTTCCGTAATCAACTTGTACCAAATAAAGCAAGCGGTTGTGAGCAGTGAGGAGCTCGAACCTAATGTGATGGAGAGGATAGTGGCCCCAGGATCTCCGCACAATATAACGTCTTTCTCATGGCACTCGACTGATGAAAATAGACTATTAACAATAGCTGTATCAGGTGAATATGTTTTATTAGTACGTAAAGTATCGTGCGGCGTTACCTAGCCAAGAGCAACCAAAATGAAGTATAACTTCAGGTGATTTTTGAGTTCAAACTATGGGGACATTTGTGGATCCCATATTTTTTTAGACTCTGATATACGGGATTCTAAAAATTAAAATAAGTACAGAAATCTACGAGTGGAAGGAACTATTTTCATGTCCCTCTATTAGAATTGATTTTTTTTAGGTACCATAAAAGACTACACCGTTTTTGATAGAATAACGCTAAATGCCTCACCCCAGACTGATTTGGTATGGTCATATGGAAGGAAAACGCTTAGGTACATCGATGATCTGAAGATAGATGATATTTCACTTCATATAAAAGAGAGGGCTAGGTCCCGTTATGGTTTACAGGTAAACATTTTTGTAATATATATATATTGTTCCGAATAAAGGTTCTTGGGGGGATGAGCATTATGAAAATTAGCAAACACCCGCTCGTGATTTTCTCCTCAAAAGCCCGCAAACAGCCGCCTCCCGAGCGTCCTTAGTGGGACGAGTGTTGATATTCCTACCATGGAAATGACCTTCCCGTTCGCTAATTTCCGTGGCAGGCTTCGAGCTCTCATCCGCTTTCCTCCAGCAATTTTGTATTCTGGCAACTAACTATTCGCGACTGCGGAATCTACCCGGCCTAAAACTCCCATCTTAAATAATTTTGAACGTATTTTAATTATGCCGAAAAGTCTTTGGGCCTGTTATCCTCTCATTCGTCTTGTTTAAAATGTCCGCTACACCTAGGGAACGGAAGCCATGGAGATGCCTTCCATCACCCCTACGTTCCTCCATGTAGGCCACTTGATCATTTTACTTGATCTTGTCTCCCCGTTATCTCACCAGATATACCAGATACCGGCTGGAACTTATTTTCGGAAAAATTTGAGAATTTCTA
The DNA here is from genome assembly GCA_018342105.1 of Gonioctena quinquepunctata. Classification (NCBI taxonomy): domain Eukaryota; kingdom Metazoa; phylum Arthropoda; class Insecta; order Coleoptera; family Chrysomelidae; genus Gonioctena; species Gonioctena quinquepunctata. The sequence continues at coordinate 154,914 of JAFIRS010002450.1, forward strand.
ACTAACTGACTTTGTCCGAAATCTCGCGTCAAAAATGTACTTTGTGCCAATTCCAATCTTAATTTGCTAGCCCTGTCGGTCAGCTCGCCAACAGAGTCTAGTTCCGAAATGACTTTTTGTTTAACATTTTTGAAAAGTCCCGAAGTGCCTTTTTCGGTTTCCAAATCATTAAAAATTCTCAGAGGGTTTTTCACTCAAATACAATCATAAAAATGTTCTGTCGTGTGGAAGAGAATTCCTTCTCGAAGCTTTTTATGTCGGTCCAATTGGGATTAGAAATACTATACCACAATATTGTGACATGATAAAAACAAAGATAGACTACTTATAATGATGTTTGAAGATATGAATGAAGTGAAGAATACGTGCGACTTCAATCTCCTAACACTCAATGCTAAAAAAACTGTTAGAAATTTAAATCCATATTTGAGTTTTTAATTTTTTTACAAACACTAGGAGTAAAAAACCAATATTGGGCATGAGTGAAGTGAATTTGGGACTGTAATCAACTTGTTGAAAATCATTCTCCCAATAATTATATGATTACTATCTTAATTTTGTTATTTCAGGAAGAATTTAACAAGAATGGTGAGCTGGTGAAAAACAATTTATCATTAGCAAATGTGTGGAACTGGTTACATTTAACGGAAAAACTAGTGAAGGATGGTATTATCAGGGATAGCGAATATAAACACCCAGGTGTGCTGAATATCCTGTCGAATATCGAAACAAACACGAAGAAATCTGAAACTGTAACGGTTGCTTGGAGTGATTTGGGCTATCCTAACTGTCAAAGTTCCGCCAAGTACTACAGGTGATTGATTATTCTACTCAAGTAAATATTATACGAACTGTGTCACTTTTATACGAAGGCGTATAAGGGCCAACAACAAAATATTTTTTAAAATATTAGGAATTGTCACTTTGAAGTGACAATTGTCACTTTGAAGTGACAATTGTCACTTTGAACTGACAATTGTCACTTTCAACTGACAATTGTCACTTGAATGACAATTGTCACTTTGAAGTGACAATTGTCACTTCGAAGTGACAATTGTCAGCTTCGGAATGAGGATTGCATTATAATCTGGAAGGTTGTGAGGCGTTTTCTCAGAATAAGTTTCTGAAGTTTATTTACATGTAGTGTTGCCATTTTTGTTGATGAGCAGTATGCCCATAGATTGACTGAAAAACAATATTATTTTAGCAGTTGGCATCAAATGTCCATTTTGAGTGACAATTGTCACTTCAAAGTGACAATTGTCAGTTCAAAGTGACAATTGTCAGATCAAAGTAACAATTGTCACTTCATAGTGACAATTGTCAGTTCGAAGTGACAATTGTCAGTTCGAAGTGACAATTGTCAGTTGAAAGTGACAATTGTCAGTTCAAGTGACAAATGTCGTTCAAGTGACAATTGTCAGTTCAAAGTGACAATTGTCACTTCAAAGTGACAATTGTCAGTTCGAAGTGACAATTGTCAGTTCAAAGTGATAATTGTCACTTCAAAGTGACAATTGTCAGTTCGAAGTGACAATTCCTAATATTAAAAAAAATATTTTGTTGTTGGCCCTTATACGCCTTTGTACTTTTACATTTGGTTACATATATACATTAGTTCTCTATAGTTTGAAGGAAAAAAGCTTGTTTTATGCCTTTTAACGCATTTTTATCAAAGCGTGATTTGATGCAATTTAATATTTTTAACTTTATTGTCCACATCCTCTTTTTGCTACACTATTTCCACCGGTCGATCTGGATCACAACAAAACATTTTAAATATGTGATTGCTCTTTGATAGGCACGAAGATAGGGATAAAGCCCTTCAGTTATGCAGTTGGCCTCTGGACAAAGACTCGCAGTATCTCTTAGACTTCATAGACCACCTCGAAAGAGCCAGAGCTTATACGAGAGCTGCCGCAATTGCCGTTTTCAATCTCAAGCTACAACTGGCCATCGAGATTCTCGGCAGGGCTCCCAGCGATACGGAATATGGATCCAGTCTCAATGTTGTGGCTATGGCTTTGTCCGGCTTTTCGGACGATCCCAGCAGTCTTTGGAAGCAGAATTGCTCGATGTATCTGGAAAAGCTCGTGGATCCCTACTTGAAAGCTATGTTCAGTTTCTTGACCGTGAACGATTATAATTACGATGACACTTTGGTGAGTATAGAATTTGTTTGCTTGTGTTATGTTCTAATTTTTTTTCAAATAATATTCTTGGAATATTTCCCCAAAATAATGGAATTCAGTGACCCTTGATTTTTACACGCTTTATATTAGCTTCACTTGTTTGTTTGTTTGTAACCGACTCCTTTGGGCGCGATTTTGACCCACTTTCAGACGTCCGAATGATTTGAAATTTGGCAGGTGTACATAATTCCGGTGACAATGCATTAAGAAATTTTTGTGTGACAAAAAAACAAAATGGCGGCTCTAATATGGCGGACGAGTTTTGTGATTATGGTCCGATTCGCTTCAAAATTGGTATCTGAGGGTTTTTGTGGTCAGAGATTATGATTGAAGATGGCGGCTCCAAAATGGTAGACGAGTTTTGTGATTATGATCCGATTCTATTCAAAATTGGTATGTGGGGGTTTTTGGGGTCAAATATTATGATTCTTTCGTAAAAATTGAAAAATTCAAGATGGCGGCCGAGTTTTGTGATTATGGTCTGATTCTATTCAAAATTGGTATGTGGGGGTTTTTGGGGTCGAATATTATGATTCTTTTGTAAAAATTAAAAAATTCAAGATGGCGGCTTTAAAATGGCGGCCGAGTTTTGTGATTTGGGGGGTTTTGGGGTCGGAGATTATGATTATTTTGTCAAAATTGAAGGATTCAAGATGGCGGCTCCAAAATGGCCGCGAGTTTTGTGATTATGGTCCGATTCTATTCAATATTGGAGAATAATAGTTAAAAAAATTTAATAATAATAGTTTAAAAAACTAAAAACACGCGCTAATAGAAAACTAAACTAAAGAGTTGAAAATAAATAATAGTTTAAAAAAACTAAAAAACACGCTTTTATAGAAAACCAGACTGAAAAAATAGAAAATAAGAAAAAATATATTTTATTTAAAAAAAAGCGTGGGGTGCATGGTATCAATAATTATATAGTACATTACACACCTAGGGCAGTAAAGTAAGAAATGTCTCAGATCACAGGTAATTGTTGGCCGATGCGATACCATGCACCCCACGCTTTTTTTTAAATAAAACACATTTTTTTCATATTTTCTATTTTTTTAGTCTGGTTTTCTATAAAAGCATGTTTTTTAGTTTTTTTTAAACTATTATTTATTTGAAGACAATTACTAGTTATTTTTGAGTTGTAATTTTTTCACATATACACATGATGTTTCAAAGTTCAGCTATCTTTTTAAATAGGATGTGAGTCACAAAAATAGGTGGTTTTACGAAAAACACCCAGTAGATTTTCCAAATACAGTGTCACTACTTCAAAACTGGCAATGCTGTATATTTTTGGAATCAAAATAGGTATCGAAAAGTTCTCGAAATTGTTTCAAGATCATGAAGCAGGAACCGGTTTGATTCTCCAACAGCCCCTGAGGCTCTCTGACCCCAGCACATTTTTTTTTATGATGGCATACCTTATGTGATACCTCATTGAAGAGGCATTGACAGGCATTCCAAAGTACCACATGATTTTTTCAATCTTCTAGTTTTGAAGTATTACAAAAATGTTCTGATTCATTCTTTTCCATTATAAATTATGATAAAATAACACTGTGAATAAAGTTGTGAGGACGCGTTCTATGTCCAAATGGGCTGTTTGTAATTGGTAAATTACAAGTATAGATCTAATAAATGCTATGATGATGATAATGACACTAAACAAAAGTAATATTCGCAAAATTAAAAATACAATAAAAAAATACATTACATATTGGTTATCTATATAATGGCATGGTTCCGTGGGTTTTATCATGTTTTCCTGCAGATGTAAAGCAAATGCACCCATGATTCAGTCAGCTCAATTAAAGTCGCCCCGGTGCGCATCGCCATATCTTACATAATAATAATTAATGTACTTTATTGGATTACCTTAAAGGTCATCGACCTAGGTTTTTCAGCCTGTTATATTGAATTACATGTGTTCCATATAACGGTTTCGGGGGGGTTGCGTATACTTGAATTTTTCAAAAACCCGCTCGCAATTTTTCCCCTCCAAAGCTTATTCTGCGCGAGGAGGTCCCATAACTTGAGAAAATTCACGGACGGCCGCTTCTCGTGCCGTCTCCCGAGCGTTCTCACTGGGACAAGCGTCGATATTTCTACTATGGGAAAAACCTTCGCGTGGGGTGATTTCCATAATAGGCGCCCTCAGCCGCTTTCCTCCAGGGATTTCGGTTTCCGGTGACAGACTCCTCGCGACTGCGGAAACTACCCGACCTAAAACTCCTATCTTCAATGATTTCTAAAGAATCATGTATTATGCCAAAAAGTTTTTCAAACATTTCAGGCCCATTATCCCCCCCATTCGTCTCTTCCCGTCTCTCCCCTACTTCCGCTTCGCTGTTGGAACGGAAGTCGGGGGAAAACCTTTCACCACCCCTATGTTCCTCCATGTAGGCCTCTTGGTCAACAGAAAAATTTTGCCCCAATTTGGAAAAGTTTGAGTTTTGCAGAGGTTTCATTGGAAACTCATCTTGTCTCCCCGTACTCTCGCCAGATGTGCGAGATGCCGGCTGAAACCTCTTTTTTTCGTGAACGACAATCTCTTTTTGAGAATTTCTACCCTACGGGCTATTTCCGAAATCTCGCAGAGTCAAAAATTTTTGTGTCAAATCCAGTTTCAATTTGCTAGCCCTGTCGGTCAGCTCGCCAACAAAGTCTAGTTCCGAAAAAACTTTTTTCTTTGTGGGTTTTTCAGTTTCTAAATCATTGAAAAATCCCAAAGAGGGTTTTTCTGACAAATTTATGGGAAATCACGAAGGGAGATTATCCCGAATTTCCACTCTCTGTGGACTCGCCTCTCGTGATCCCATTTTGTTTATATACAATTCATTTCCAGAAAACATACTTTCATATTTTCGCGGAGTATTTAAATTCCCATCTAAATCTAATTTTGGTGTCGAGACTCGAGTTGAATGGCTTTCTGAGCCATTATTGTTTTCAAAAAGAGCCGAACAAATTTGCGATTCATGTCTGTAGCAACGCTCCTCGGACCTAAGTGAATTGTAGACGGGCTCATCTACCAAGGAAACGGCTTTTGGAAAGCCTGCAAAATCTAACAAATCATTAGACAGATTCGCTGCGAAGTCTGTCTGTAGGCAAGCGACTCTGGCTAGTCGTGCCTACTCGTCGATTTCTTTCGTGGATTCTTCCATAGCCGCAAATACCGAATGCCAGTGAAATTTATATTAGAAAAATTGGTTTTTTCGTCGCCTAACAGAGGTGTTGAATTTCAGACATGAATTTTGGGTTTCGCGAGGAATAACGATGTGCAATGTTATTCCTATAACTACTTTTTAAAAAATGCCGCAAGACCAGCCTGGGAGGACTGGAGGTAGGATCACGGTTTTTCAAAGACTAGGGTGGATAACGAGCGTAGTGAATCGCGGCTAACTAGAAATATTTAACTTTAACTCATTATCCCAAAACAAGATGCAGGAAGGTAACCTTTTCGATGCAGGATTTGTGGAAAGTAGGAACGCGAATTGTTGTTCCAGGTCCAAAGGGGTGCACTTTGGTGGGGTATTCTCGAGGAATCTCTAATGATGTCTTGACAGGCAAGGATGTTTCAGCCCTATAAATATAGACTCGTAGTAACTAACCTGCCCTGGGACAAATTAATCTCTAGATTCGTGGGCCCTTTTTATTGACTTGATGCCTGATAGAGAGCGAAGAAGGAAAGATCTAGATGTCTTCTTGCTTTAGCTATTTCCCTGGAGTAGCTTCTCAGGACTTGTAGAAAATCTCCGATCTGGAAATTCCTAGATGATAAGATGCGAAGAATATCTTTGAAGAATTCTCTGATGTCCCTCGTATATCAAAATCGCCGATCTGGAAATTCCTAGATGATAAGATGCGAAGAATATCTTTGAAGAACTCTCTGATGTCCTTCGTATACCAAATTGGCCAGGATGAAAAATTCCGTTAAACGTGTAAAGGTGCGGAAATCTTCTTTCTTCCCCTAAATTGCCCTTCACCGTTGACAGGCGGAAACTAATCCTCTTCTTCTGACACCTCTTCACCTTTTCAGTCAGACCCGAAAAAAAAACGAAGCGAAGAAATAAGAATGGTCTTTTTATCTTCAAACGTAGAATCCTCAACGCTCGGCAGGTTGAGATCCACACGATGTGAATATCGAACCCAGACTGATTCTCTTCATAAATATATTTTTCGACATCGAATCCGAAAAAAACAAAGCTTCTTTGTCTGTATCTACTCAGACGCTGACTATTGAAAAAGACACCTGCACGATATCAATGAACAACCGGTGGCGGCTTTGTCAATATCCAGACATGGGATTGGAAATGAGCATTTCTAAATCTAAACAAAATCGTGTTTAATTTCGTTTAGAATAACACATGGTTGCTAATATAATTATGGTTATATGGCGTATATGCACTGTAATTATGAAAAAAAACATTATCTTACATATTCTAAAACATTTTAATTTTTTTGTGCTGTCCCCCATAACCTGTGATTTCTTATTGGAAAATATTCCCTGCAATTTTGACCTGTAATTATTATAATTGTCTGTAATAATCTGCTGATATTGGTACCCAATAAAATTCTATTCTAATAAAACTAAATCTCGATTCTTTGCAAGCGCAATACGTGAGAATGGCTAGACTGATTTGGCTAATTTTTTTTAAATGTTCGTAATAGCCCAAGAATGGTTGATACGGAAAAAAAATTAGGAAAGTTGCCCGGAAATTGGAAAATTTGGGTATATAAGAAATTTGGCGAAGAAAAAGACAATCGAGTCATTCTGCATGAATCTTGGTACCTTCTGGTGTACCGCAGGGCTCCCATTTAGGACCCCTGCTGTTTACCTTATTTATAAACGATGTTGCCAATTCATTTCAATTCTGTAAATTCTCATTGTTTGCCGATGACCTGAAGTTATATTAGCCTATTGAAACCATTGAAGATTGTCATAAGTTACAGGAAGATATCAACTCTATATATGTATGGCCTGAAAACAATGGTATGTCATTATCTCAAGGTAAATGCTCCTGCATAACATTTGCTAGAATTAATAAAAAAAAACACTTTCACTATACTCTTGATGATGTTGAACTGAAACGACTCAATGAAACAAAGGACTTGGGTGTAATCTTCGATGAAAATCTGTCATTCACTGCCCACATAAACACCACTATCAATGAAGGTCTTAAACTTCTTGGCTTTGTTCTCCGAAATTGTGAGCATCTATCAGTCGATGCCACCAGAACTGTCTATCTTGCTTATATCAGATCTGTCTTAGAGTAAGCATCACCTGTCTGGTCTCCCCATTATAAAGTTCATATATGCAGTGCAAAATAGATTTCTCAAACATATTGCCTCCAAATCAAACCTCCCTATTGGAGAATATGTTTTTTTCGGATATTCTTGACAATCTGAGTCTTAACACCCTTTCTTTTCGCAGAACAAACAATGATCTCTTAACTTTATTTAAAATTATCTCTGGTGACATTAATTGTAAAGATCTATTACACCTGCGAGTTCCTGTTCGTTTAACTAGGAACAATGATTTCTTCACTGTCCCTATTCACCAGACTAACTACGGCTACTACTCTCCCATGTCAAGGTTTATGCGAGAGGCAAACAGTCTTAACTATGACATTATAGGAATCTCTTTGAACACTTTTAAAAAACAGTGTAGAAACAGAATACTTGACCATCTGTGATTTTCAATTTATATATTTACATTTGTTCTTTACACACTTATACACATGTTTAGTTTAAGTTAGATTAAGTTGTATTAGGTGCAATACGTGAATACCGCATACATGAATAAATTACCAAAGAGGAAATAGCTCAGCGGTTACACTGTCGCCTACCAAGCAGAAGGTCACAGGAACAAATCCTGATCAGGGTAAAAAAAAAAAAATTTATTGAAACAACGGCTGGAATGATTTGGCTAATTATTTTTTTGAATGTTCGTAATATCCGAATAAGGTTTTAAGGAAAAGAAAGGATTTTTAGAAAAGTTATTGGAAATTTCTTTTTCCTGGAAAAGTTTTCAGGAATATAATATACAGGGTTGTATTTCACCCGACATTTGAATAATGAAGAATATTGAACTGATAAATGTACACAAAGAGTATATTTTCATTGCAGGCTGCTTAAGATAGATATTCAATTTCAAAGTGAAGAAAACAATACTAACCTCGTTATATCCAAATTGGTAGATGAAGTCAGAACTAGTAGATGAAATCAACACAGCTTTGAGGCACTTATCGGAACACAATTATCAAAAAATCAGTTGTAAGAACCCAAAAGACACAGTAGTGTAATTGTTTTCAAAATATTATCGGCCATCACTGTGACAGTGATTCAGAATAATACATAAACACTGTTGACAGGGACAGGTAGTGTTTCGAAGATTCCCGCATGCGCCTGTTATTGTGCTATCTACGAACAGATCCGACACCTGTTTTCTGATTGGCTGGTAAATGAATATCTTACTTTAGCAATCAATCAGAAAACAGTACGTGATGATCACGAGAATTAATTTGAACATTCTTGTCTTTTGCTGGTTTGAACACCCAACTGTTCAGTGCGTATTTTGAAGAGTAGAAGACAAGATAAATCACTCGTCGCATTTATGAATTAAGTAGTACATTTAAATTCCGGTTGGAATCTGGAGTCACCAATCATGAGTGAGGAAAATACTGTGCATATCTAAAATGAGTAAACGAGTGTTTTCGTACTAGAGATATTAACATAATTTTTTTTATAGAGTGCCACATTTTTTAAATTATATAGCGATATTAAGGTTCCAAATTTACTTGAAGAGGTCTACAATTCTTTTTGTTAGAATTGCATGATTCATTAGTGGTTACCTTTGGCTTTAAAATGTAGTCGAAGAGTTTTACATATCTGCTACAGGTTTATGTTTTGTGATTTGCTCATATTGAATCTGAAATACTCTTCGACTATGTTTTAAAGCCAAAGCTAACCACTAATGAATCATGCAATTCAGACAAACAGAATTGTAGATCTCTCAAGTCAATTTGAAACCTTGATATCGCAATATAATTTAAAAAATTGCTATTCTATAAAAAAAAATATATATTATGTTGAAATCTCTTGTTGAAAACGCCCGAAGCGTTTACTCATTTTAGATATGCACAGTTTTTGGAGCAGTATTGAAATTTACTACTTCATGTGACGAGTGATTTATCTTGTCTTCTACTCTTCAAAATACGCACGGAACAGTTCAGTGTTCAAACCAGCAAAAGACAAGAATTAGTCCTGAATATCACGTATTGTTTTCTGAATGGTTGCTAAGGAAGATATTCATTCACCAGACGGCGTGTGGGACTCAGAGCAACTTTTATTGGTCAGAGGTGCGGGAATCTTGGAAACACTACCAGACCCTGTTAACAGTGTTTACGTATATTATTCTGAATCACTGGGTCACAATGATGGCCAATAATATTTTGAAAACAATTACACTATTGTGTCTTCTGAGTTCTTACAACAGATTTTTTGATAATTGTGATCCAATAAGTGCTTCAAAGCTGTGTTGATTTCATCTACTAGTTCTGACTCCATCTACCAGTTTCGATATAACGAGGTTAATATTGTTTTCTTCACTTTGAAATTGAATATCTATCTCGGGCAGCTTGCAATGAAAATGTACTCTTTGTGTACATTTACCACACAATCAGTTCAACATTCTACATTATTCAAATGTCGAGTGGAATGTTTATTGCATTCGGCAATTGCCAAAGTTTTCCTCTGAGCAAGTCACCTGAAATTAGGAGGGCGGCGCTACCCAAAATGTTGTCAAATTTTACAAAAAACAACACATGTATTACATTTTTTTTTTAGATTTTGAAGCACTGTGATTCGTTATAAAATGGCATTATACACTCGTTATTCACTGGTGTGCAAGAGGTTAGATTACACCCAGTATAATAAAAATTAATGTCTGTTTGTGTTGGTAAGCTCATAACTTGAGAACGGCTGGACCGATTTGGCTAATTTTTTTCGGGAAAACGGGATAACGAACGGAAAAACGGGATAACAGGAAGATAAAGGAAAAAACTGAAGCGAGTAAAGTCAAAGGCATGACCTAGATGGAACACAAAAAAAAATCATAGGAAAAAAGAAATTCTACGCGGACGAGAGTTTTCAAGAAAAAAAAAATAGGGAATACAGAAATTTGGACAGGACAACAACTGTCGGGCCAGCTAGTGAATTATAAAAATTTTAATTCAAAGTTCTTTTCCAAGAAAAATATCATTGGATTTTTTTATCTTTATTATTGGGACTATCCATGTAAATGATGGCTATTTGTACAGTTTCATTTCAGAATGAAAATGGTATAGCTGTCGACGATCGAGTGGCATTAGCTTGTGTGTACTTGTCAGATGAGAAATTGTTAGAGTACATGAAGAAACTATCGGACGAACTATGTGAGGAGGGAAATCTAGACGGATTATTGGTTACAGGTAATTTATGCCGAGTCTTTTTACACGCTTTATATTAGCTTCACTTGTATGTTTGTTTGTAACCGACTCCTTTGGGCGCGATTTTGACGCACTTCCAGATGTCCGAATGATTTGAAATTTAGCAGGTGTACATAATTCCGGTGACAATGCATTAAGAAAGTTTTGTTTGAAAAAAAAAAAAAAAATGGCGGCTCCAATATGGCGTACGAGTTTTGTGATTATGGTCCGATTTGCTTCAAAATTGGCATCTGAGGGTTTTGGTGGTCGGAGATTATGATTCTTTTGTCAAAATTGAAAAATTCAAGATGGCGGCTCGAATATGGTGGACGAGTTTTGTGATTATGGTCCGATTCTATTCAAAATTGGTATGTGGGGGTTTTTGGAGTCAAATACTATGATTCTTTCGTGAAAATTGAAAAACTCAAGATGGCGGCTCCAAAATGGTGGACGAGTTTTGTGATTATAGTCCGATTCTATTCAAAATTGGTATGTGGGGGTTTTTGGAGTCGAATATTATGATTCTTTCGTGAAAATTGGAAAACTCAAGATGGCGGCTCACTGTATATATTGACAACGTTAAAATCTTTGAATGACTTCTAAAATCGAGATTTGACTATTAATACAGCTGTACACATTAATGATTTGGAAAATAATTACAGTTACTAATAGTAATCACGGAATTAATAGTAGATTAGAACAAATAATAGTTTTTTTTTTTTAAACACGCTTTTATAAATAAACCAAACTAAAAAGTAGAAAATAAATAATAGTTTAAAAAAACTAAAAAACACGCTTTTTATAAAAAACTAAAATAAAATATAAAGAATTATATAGAAACAGGTTTTTAGAATACCAAACTAAAAAAATTAAAATAAATTTTAATAATTTTAATTAAGAATAGTGTAAAAAAATTTAATAAATATACATTTATAATAATGTAAATAAGAAAAAAAATATTTTATTTAAAAAAAGCGTGGGGTGCTTAATCTGAATCTTTAAAAGCACCCCACGCTTTTTTTTTCTTATTTACATTATTATTAATGTATATTTATTAAATTTTTTTACACTATTCTTAATTCAAATTTATTAAAATTTATTTTCTATTGTTTCGGTTTGGTTTTCTATAAAAGCGTGTTTTTTAGTTTTTTTAAACTATTATTTATTTATTTTTTAGTTCGGTTTTTTATAAAAAGCGTGTTTTTTGTTTTTTTAAACTATGATTTTTTTCAATTTTGGTACATGCAAAGTACGCATAAAAATACATTTTTTCCATGATAAAGGATTTCTTAATTTTCATCAGTGGCGTCCCTGTTAACATGTCCTGTCATATTTTTGATCAAAATAATGATACGCCACTGTCTTTTTACCAAATGAATATTATTTTTGTAATTGTCCTCTATCTTCTCATAAAAATGGCCTCCTGCCTTTCTTTCGTGCGGCGGACGGTTTTCGATTTAGAAAATAAAATACATTAATTTGCTTGTCCCTATTCGATTTATTTGCTTAGTCTTAATTTCACAATTGTGGTAACCAAAGGATCTAGGTAAGATTTTTATAATTTTGTGGTAACTATTATTTAGTTTTTGTAATGAGTAGGTACCGCATAAAAATAATTTTTTTATTTTTAAAAACAACTATTATGAAAAAAAATACCAAAATCAAATTAACTGTTCAAAATGTCCGCCTCCTGCAAGTAGGCAAGCTTCAGCCCTCCTTGTCATTGAATCGCGTACTCTTCGGAAAATTCCTGGAGTATTCCTTATTGCTTCACAGGAAACTATTACGCGGTTTCGGAGAATAGTCGTAAATGAACAGATTGGGATGTCGGAAATAAGTGTACGAGATATTGTTTTCTTTGTTCGGCATCCGATATGTTTTTTTCTCAAGATGTAGAGTTAAAAACAGACTTTTTCTGAGAACCATGAGAAAAATACAACGAACGAACGATATTTGGCCAGCTATGAGTGGGGGAGAAATGATTTTCTAGGGCTAGGAAGCATTTCTCAAATCGGAAATTGTCACTTTATGTTTGGGCTCTCAGCTCGACAATACGCTCTACGTTCAGCGGGTGAGTTAATTTTTTTTGTATTCTTCGAAGACGCTCTGCATGTGTGCGATTTTTCTGCGACTATAGCCAGTCCATTGGGTATTATACGAGTGCCTAATTTGATTTCTCCTGAGGCTGGGAGGAAGCCCCCTTATCATCGGAAGCTCACTGACGTGATATCCCTCACAAACCGCGATTTGTGACAGATACACTGAAGCGAGACGTCAACCAGATTGAACCTAGAGATCATACACGTGTATGAATCTCAGTGCACAGGTCTTTCTGCGACTAAAAACGTATCAGTTACACTGCGGTGATAGGTGTAAACACGGGTTATTAATAATAAATTCTGTCAATAAAACTAAAGGTTTTAATTCATGTGTGTCGAATATGTGTAGGGATTGTAGGTGCCTCTGTGTGACCGTCGTGTCTGCAGTTGTACGCGTTATATAGTTCTGTCTTAGGAAAATTTTATTAAGATAGGTACGGTACGCGCTTAATTTTTAGGGAGTAAATTCACTTTTGACTTCCCTCCATGTCCTACAATTTACGCTTGAGGACTCGCCCCAAAACACAAATTAAACAAACTTCATGTGTACTTCACCCCGTTGAAAGTATCATGCGAGTTTCATACAACCAAGCTCTTGTTTGTTCTCCATATGAGAATCGTCCGGCTTTACAGCCCATCCTAACTGTGCCAGTCCGTGGTTCATTTTCTGTTGAAAATAATTTTTCTTTTGGCTCTAGCTTGGGAAGCCCTGACCTGTTTCGAGACAGTATGTGGGGGTTTTCGGGGTCGAAGATTATGAATTTTATGTGAACATTCATATCAAAATGGCGGCTCCAAGATGGCCAACGATCTCTCTGATTATGGTCCGATTCTATCCAAAATTGGTATGTGGTGGTTTTCGGGGTCGGATATTAGGAATTTTTTGTCAAAATTCATAAACTCAAGATACTCCAACATGGCGGACGATTTTTGTAATTATGGTCAGGGTCGAATCAAAATTGGTATGTGGAGGTTTTCGGGGTCGAAGATTCTGAATTGTCAAAATTCATAAATTCAAGAGGGCGGCTCCAAGATAGTGGTCGAATTTTGTGATTAAAGACGTTTCTATTCAAAATTGATATGTCGGGGTTTTTGGGGTTGGAAATTATGAATTTAGTAGATTATTGATTTTTTGTCAAAATTCATAAAATGAAGAAGGCAGCTCCAGGATGGCGGACGAGTCAATCTTTAGATGGCCTCCTCTTTGAAGAACTAGATAGCTCAGAACTCACACGAAAAAGACCTCATAATAACGATGCTTTAACAAAAATGCATAGATTAAGGCGTACTTACTAAAAAGCACAAAATAAAATAATTGATAAAAAATCTTTTTAAAAACGAGCTTTTATTCAAATGCTAAAAAGTTAAAAATAATTGCTTAAGATGTGTGATGTAGGTTATTCTGTGAGTTATAGAGTAAAAAAAACGCTTTTGTATTCGAACTGAAAACATTGCGCGATCTGCTTTTGAATCTATAACTCACGGAATAACCTACGTCACACATCCAAAGCAATTTTTTTAGAAATGTTTTTTACTAATTATTTTATTATATTATTCCAGTTGGTCTGTTCATATAACAGTTTGAAGTTGTTATAATTATTTTTACTTATCTGGTTTTTTCTTTTAGTTTTTCTTTACGAAGCAAAAAATTGAAATGAAAGTTTTCCCGGAAAATGTTGCCCTTTGATCATTATAATTTTTTTTAGGAAATAGTCCTGATGGTCTGAGGCTCCTGCAAAAGTATTTGGATTGCACGGCAGATATTCAGTCTGCTACAGTTATTGCAACCAGGGCTTTTCATGATGCACTCGGGTCAGAACGTGTGAAAAACTGGATCATGCAGTAAGTAATTACTTGAGAATTATACAAATGATAATTAATTTCTTTGTATATTAATTGATGTTGTGTACTGTTTGATCACATGACCCAGTGGTGGTTTTATATGGGTAGGAGATTGTGTTTAGGAGCACTTAGTAACTTTTTGACAACTTCGGATGGCAAAAGTACTGACAAATGTCGTTAATAAAAAAAAAATACAGAATGGGTCTTAGATGTGATCCCTGTGGAACACCTACTTCCTTGTACCAAATCTACTAACTGTCTTATTCTAGGCTTTTGAATGGGTTGAGATACATAGTAGTTTCGAGTATTCATCGATTCATATTCCATTGAAGTTTTATATTGCTTATTGAACCAAACGAGAAATTATAAATGACCTTATCCATGGAATCTATTGTTTCAGTTACCAAGAATTACTGAACAGACCAAAAATGTTTGAAGAAAGAGCCAATTATGACATAATGCTTGCGTCTTTCAAACCTAATGAAAAACCACTCCAGCAGGTGTATGTATCTTGCAATTTTTGCGGTAAAAGCATCTCGGCCTACATGGAGGGACAGGATCGTAAGCAACAGTTGCACAAAACTTCTTCTGGCAAAACGAAAGTGAGTACATTTTTGGCTGATAGCATGAATTATTCTCATTGTCCTAAGATGACGTGTCAATGGCTTAATTCGCAAAACTTGTATCTCCATTTTTATCTGAAGTCTGGGAAAATATTAAAGTCCAAAAAATTCAAAGAACTCCCATAATCGTGTATTAGAAAAACATTTAAATATTTTTATTTCAATTGCAAAACTTTATATTCCGAATTTTCATCAATACTTTAAAGTTTTATTTTTATTCCAATTATGCAGCTCTAATATCATTTCATGGTGAAAAGGGAAACATTCTCAATTAAATATTGATAGAAAGATTTTTCTGTGAATTGAAAAATCCACGATTAAAATGAAGTTATTTTTTGTGAATGTCTAACAGAAAACAACTACTTCCCCGGCTAAAGCCACGCTGTTAAGTTCTTAAATAAGACTGGAATAGAAAATCAAATAACTACCTGAATGAAAATGCAAATTTTCAATTTCAGATTTTTTCTTTTGAGTTAGGGCCTTTTCAGAATATCTATCAAATGTAGTTCAATGTCCAGCGTGGCTTTAGCCGGGAAGTAGTTGTTTTCTTTAACATTCACAAAAAATAAATTCATTTTAATCGTGGATTTTTCAATTCACAGAAAAATCTTTCTATCAATATTTAATTGAGAATGTTTCCCTTTTCAACATGAATACCCCATAAGAGGTTATCTTGACGATGGAAGATAGTGACTAAAGTTTATCTTTCAGTCGCAGATGATTCCACATCTGATTTTATGAACATCCTGTTTATATTTTCAACAAATCAATCATTTCATGGCTTATTAAGGACTTTTATTATTATATTTATCTTAATTAATTTACCTAGTTATAGTATCCAACACTGGGAAGGAAACTATAGAACTCTTGCTCTATACACACTTTCTAGGATCCACTGTCAGCACAAACCAAAACCCCAGATATGAAATCCCTGCAAACCTTCATTTGAGGGAAAAAAGGGCAGACTGGGAAGTGGCTAAACGAACGGTAACTCACTCAAAAGTAGTGTGGGCAATAAACTCCTTCAAGCCTCCGGGCCCAGATGGAGTATTTCCCATACTACTTCAGAGCGGAGTTGAATATCTAGCACCAGAACTGTGCAGACTGTACAGGCTGAGCCTAGCATTGGGATGGCCACCTCAAACCTGGGAAACAGTAAACGTGGTCTTTATTCCAAAACCTGGATGGGACTTATACGACCAGGCAAAGGCATACAGACCAATAAGCCTATTGTCATTTCTTCTGAAAGGCTTAGTAAAACTGATAGATAGAGACATAAGGGAAACCGCTCTTGTAGAACGGCCTTTACATCAAAACCAACATGCCTATCTAACAGGAAAATCATGCGAGACAGCACTTCATCAGCTTGTTTCAAGGCTTGAAGAGTCTCTAGCAAACAAAAAAATTGCACTATGCACTTTCCTAGACATCGAAGGAGCCTTCGACAACACCTCCTTTGAAAGTATGGTCTCTCGGCCACTCGAAGAGGCATTGACGAAACCACCTGCAGGTGGATACCCTCAATGCTTCACAATAGACTGGTCCAAGCCAACATGTTCAAGGAAACAGAGCAGGTTGAAATTTCCTGAGGTACCCCACAGGGGGGCATACTCTCCCCCCTTCTGTGGGACATGGTTGTAGATGAACTGCTAATTTCTCTGAATAACCAAGGGTATTACTCTCAAGGGTATGCAGATGGAAATAATACTCGAACAACCTCAGAGCTAATGCAAAATGCACTGAGGACAGTAGAGGAATGGTGTACCAGTGAGAGCCTAAGGGCAGATCCGAACAAAACAACACTAATTCCCTTCACCCGGAGAAGAAACATGGGAGATCTCATATCTCCCAGACTATTCGGTGAAACATTACAAGTAGTAGAGCAGGTGAAATATCTAGGGCTGATTCTTGACAAGAAACTAACCTAGAACCTGCATCTTCAACATGTAACCAATAAAAGCAAGATAACCTTCATGATGTGCAGGAGAGCTTTTGGAAAAACCTGGGGGCTCAAACCATGCACTGGCTTTACACAGCGGTAATAAGACCAAGAGTAACTATGGCTCACTCTTATGGTGGCCAAAAACAAATCAAAAACCAACCTTGGGAAAATCCAGAGGCTTGCCTGTCTCTGTATCACGGGTGCAATGAATAGCACTCCAACAGCTACAATGGAAATCATCATAAACCTCGAACCCCCTAACTTACATGTCATTGGAGAGGCCAGGATGAATGCATACAGACTGAAACAAACAAAAAACTGGAGAATCCGAACAACTGGACATACCAGAATCACTTATGTAATCAATATCGAAGAACTCGAAATGATTTCAGACTACATGCAACCCCTATACTCATTCGAAACACAAGTTGACGGATCTGGATGGAACCCGAGTATAGAATCACAATCACAATCAACTGCGGACATAGTCTGGTATACAGACGGTTCAAAGACAGTTGAAGGAACGGGAGCAGGAATACATGGGGTAAGGCCAAGAAGGGACTACATAATACCACTTGGCAAATGCTCCACGATATTCCAAGCTGAAACACATGCTATTATGGTATGCATTCAGAAGAATCTAGAAAGTGGTTATAGGAAAAAACACATCTACATTCTATCAAAGCACTTAACTCTATACAGATAAAGTCTAAATTGGTCTGGGACTGCCTCCAGAACCTCATCGGGCTGGCAAAACACAACAAGGTCACCTTGATGTGGGTGCCAGGTCATAGAGGTATTGAAGGCAACGTAAAAGCGGACCAGACAAGCATCTGAAACGCTATTCACAGGGCCAGAACCTGTGCATGGGATTGGCAAAAACCGATGCAGGACCCTGATTGACGAGTGGATAAAAAGAAGACACCGACAATATTGGGATCAAACTGTCGGGCAAATACACAGCAAAGTCATGGTAGGGCACCCAAACCGAACCCTGACGGCTGACCTTCTGAACCTGAACAGAACGAAAGCACGTATAATAGTAGGTCTGTTGACTGGACACTGCGGCCTAAGAAAACACCATGGGAGTACACAGGGAAACCGTGGATTGTAGGCTATGTGATGAAGAGGAAGAAACAGCCTCTCATATTATCTTCGACTGTGACGCCCTAAGTAGAAGGCGACACAGAACCTTTGGAGAGATCAGCCCGTAAACAGGCATGAATCCGAAAAACCTTATTAACAGGCTACTAAACCTAATTAAAGGCACAAACCTGTTTGAATGAGGAACCACTGACGACAGAGTGATACAATAGACCCCAGCTAGTCGCAGTGTCAAGGGAAGCTAAGTGCCAACCCTGTCTCTGGCTCGTCAGCTTTCAACCAACCATAGTATCCAAATTTCCCTTAATTGAAAATAAATAAAATTGAAAATATAATTTTTCCAAATAAACATCTTATTCTATTCGGAATTGAATAGGTTTTACACTTGTAAAAAATATGTACAAAAAAGAAGTGGAAAAAAAAGGGTGGGAATAAAAAGTGTAGGGAAAAAGTGTGGGAAAAAGTGTGTGAAAAACAAGTGATAAAAAATGTTGGATGGAAAAAAGTGTGGAAACCAAGTGGGAAAAAAAAAGTGAAGAAAATGGGAAAAAGTTCGGGAAAAAGGCCAAAAAATTCAAAGAAAAATCCCATAATCGTATATTAGAAAAACCTTTGAATATTTTTATTTCAATTGCAAAACTTTGTATTCCGAATTTTTATTAGTACTCTAAAGTTTTTCTTTTTCTTCCAATTATGCAGCTACATCATTTCATAACTTTTATAATTATTATAATTGATTTACCTAGTTATAGTATCCAAATTTCCCGTAATTGAAAATAAATAAAATTAAAAAGGTTTTATTTTTTCAAAAGAAAACCCTATTCTATTCCGAATTGAATCGATTCTACAAGACTCACTTGTATCGGTACCATGTATCAATAATACAGCTGTTGCAACCAGAAAATTCACCTGACATTGTGGGAAATTGGCTAGGAGACTATTTTTCTCAGTGATGGATAGAATGAAATGGTCCTGAAGCCTGGCCTGCCAGAATGCCAGACCTAAATCCGCATGACTTTTTTATGGGTGGTGCTTGAAAATATTGGTTTCCGCCCCAATTGATACAATTCAAATTTACGAGCGGGAAATGTTCCAACAACAATCTACAACCTCATCATGTTGTTCTGTCAACGACTCTAATGTTGCATTAAGAAGAACGGACAACACTTTGAACTGTTCTTGTAGTTCATTTTCAGTAATTTAACGAAAAAACAAGTGTTGCTCTTCGAGATTTGCACAAATATCAGATTAGTGCAAAACAATACTCTTTTTACAAGCTTTATATTAGCTTCACTTGTATGTTTGTTTGTAACCGACTCCTTTGGGCGCGATTTTGACCCACTTCTAGACGTCCGAATGATTTGAAATTTGGCAGTTGTACATAATTCCGGTGACAATGCATTAAAAAAAAATTGTGTGGAGAAAAAACAAAATGTCGGCTCCAATATGGCGTACGAGTTTTGTGATTATGGTCCGATTCGATTCAAAATTGGTATATGAGGGTTTTTGTGGTCAGAGATTATGATTCTTTTGTCAAAACTGAAAAATTCAAGATGGCGGCTCCAAAATGGTTTTGTGATTATGGTCCGATTCTATTCAAAATTGGTATGTGAGGGTTTTTGGGGTCCAATATTATGATTCTTTTGTAAAAATTGGAAAATTCTAGATGGCGGCTCCAAAATGCGGACGAGTTTTGTGATTATGGTCCAATTCTATTCAAAATTGGAGAATAATAGTTAAAAAAATTAAATAATAATAATAGTTTGAAAAACTAAAAAACACGCTTCAATAGAAAACAAAACTAAAAAGTTGAAAATAAATAATAGTATAAAAACTAAAGAACTCGCTTTAATAGAAAACTAAACTTAAAAGTAGAAAATAATTTTAAATGAGTTTGAAATAAGAATACAGTGATTAACAACAAATTTATTTCATCGTAAAAAAGCGTGGGGTGCTTTTTAAGATATTTTCATAATGATTCTACTTTTACCAATATCTCTCCATGAAATATTTACAACAATTGACATCAAGCACCCCACGCTTTTTTACGATGAAATAAATTTGTTGTTAATCACTGTATTCTTATTTCAAACTCATTTAAAATTATTTTCTACTTTTTAGTTTAGTTTTCTATTGAAGCATGTTCTTTAGTTTTTAAACTATTATTTATTAATTAAATTTTCTTGCGTGAATGGTTCATTTGAAGTGTTCCAAGAGCCAAGTGGAGAATATTCCTGGGGTTGAAAATTGTTATTCTGTCAACAGCTTTTATCCTAAGAAAAAATTATTCAACTACAAATTACATTGAGAGTTGTATGCTTATTCATTTGGAATGTACATAATATCAACAAAGAAATCAAAATTTCGGAGGAGTATTTTGTGGATCAAGTAACTTTTTTTTTCAGTTATCATCGTGTCCGAATTGTCGAAAACCCTTGCCAAGATGTTCGATTTGTTTACAATACATGGGGACTACAACGAATGAGTCAAGTAGTAAGTCTACACCCTTTGACGAGTGGTTCACTTGGTGTCAGACTTGTAGACATGGCGGACATGCTGGGCATTTGTGTGAATGGTTCAGGTGAGCAAACATGTATATTTTGCAGATACTTATATGTAACATAAAACTGTTTTCAAATTTTTTTCATATTTTTCATTTGTCAAAGATACAACCCATAATTAAATGATATTTGTAAAAAAAATCACTTATAACCATAAATTTAAGATATACGACTGTAGAAGGACAAACTTCTAGTTTACCCTGATGTGTTACTGCATTTTATCGCAATAGTACAAATATTCAATTAATCAGTAACTTACGAAGGCGTAGAAGGGCCAACAACAGAATATTTTTCAAAACATTTGGAATTGCCACTTTGAACTGACAATTGTCACTTCAAAATGACAATTGTCACCTACAAAAACTTCTGCAATTGCCACTTTCAAGTGAAAATTGTCACTTCAAAGTACAATTATCATTTCAAAGTGACAATTGTCAGTTCAAAGTGACAATTGTCAGTTCGAAGTGACAATTGTCAGTTCAAAGTGACAATTGTCCCTTCAAAGTGACAATTGTCATTCAAAGTACAATTGTCACTTCAAAGTGACAATTGTCAGTTCAAAGTAACAATTGTCATTTCAAAGTGACAATTGTCACTTCAAAGTGACAATTGTCAGTTCAAAGTGACAATTGTCACTTCAAGTGACAATTGTCAGTTCAAAGTGACAATTGTCTCTTCAAAGTGACAATTGTCAGTTCAAAGTGACAATTGTCACTTCAAAGTGACAATTCCAAATGTTTTTAAAAATATTTTGTTGTTGGCCCTTCTACGCCTTCGTAGTAACTTTTATTTTGAAAAAAAAAAAAATAAGTTGAAGGGAAATGAGGGAACAATGTCCATCCCTGTTTTTTTTTTCTTCAGATTTTTGTCTTGATCTTAATACTTATTCATTGTAAATAAACTTAAATTATCATTATTTGATATAAGTCATGTTTGGTCCATTTCAGAAGTCTTGATATGCATTCCCCACAACAACAAGTTCGAAATGGTGTTAATTATTGATAAAGCTCCTGAAAATATGAGCTCATTGGATTCGGAATGACTTGTAAAAAAATGTATTTTGATGATTTCACAGCACATAAAAAATTGCAATTGTTATTAATAAATTAAGAGGGAAAAAAGGCATTTAGTTTTTCGCTAATAATTCAAAAACTATTGATAATTGAGAAATTAAAAAAAAAGATTCTCAAAGAAGAGGAAATTTTGAATAAAAAAGTTCGACCTCCCGTGACTCCAACTCTATTATTTATAATTTTAATTTAACGCCGAAAATTTGTCTCAGCGCGGCACTTAAGGCATGGGCCGCTGAAAACAGTATACCATATGAAATAATTTGTATATAGTATTAAATATCAATTGAAACATTTGAAAAAATGATGGTGTCATCTAAACACTTGAAAGAATAAAGTTCCGTTGGAAAGAAATTCTTATGTTGATTTTTCAAAAAGTTACATATTCAATTGTTTACTAACAAGTTTTTGTCCGACCTCCGTTTTGACATTAAAGTTTAAATAATTGACCTTTCATTTTTTTGTTTTTTGGAGCCTTTCTTATATATATATATATATAAATATATATAAATATATATAAATATATATATATATATATATATATATATATATATATATATATATATATATATTTTATATACTTAAGAAGATCACGTGATATTTTGTTTATTATAATTGTTTAAAGTTAAAAATTAATGAAATATTAAAAAAATTATGTAATTTTTTTTTAAACACATGTTATGCTATTGCCGTTTTCGCATCTAACAATGGCATTAAGTAATGCTGGGTAAAAATTTTTTTCTTCATTGGTTAATAAATTATTTATAAACAAATAGACAAGTTTACTATATGAAAAAAATGTTTTTTACCATTTTGTTGTCATGACAAAATAATGATAAAAAACATTTTTTTATTGTTTATAAATGTTTTTTATATATTTCCTTTGTTTAAATAATTAGTTAAGAAATTATTTTTCCTTCAAAATTCATAAAGGGAATTTCTCAATAGGGTAACAAAAAAAAAACAATAATTTCATTGTTTATCGATTTAACAATTTGTTATAAACAAATTCTGACTAACATTTTTTTTCTACAAGTAATTGAAATTACAGGAACAGCCATATGTAACAAACTTCGGTATCGTGTAATATTGGAAAGTGTTATAAAAGATTTAATTTTTTTTTTCAGTATTTTGTTACATATGGCTGTTTCTGTAATTTTAATTACTTTTAGAAAAAATATACAGTGCTTCTCAAAAGTCCCCCCCCTCTTATTTTTGGAACGATTATACATAAACAAGTGAAATTTGGAAACTGAATATTAAAGGTTGTAAACTTCCCTACTAGTGATGATATATGACGAAATCGTCAAAGATGACGTCACAAGGCTATTGTGACCAATAATTTTAAATGGAACCCTACGGCAAGCGAGACACCTCTTTTAAAAGGTATCGAAAAAACCTATTCAATGATACTAATTTTGTTTGTGTTTATGGCAGTTTTAATGGCTCATTAGTAAACATTAAAATTTAAATTCCATTCAGTATGATATTCATTACAGATTTAAGAATCAGTATCTACTTAAAGAAATTGCTCGAAGTGACCTCCATTTACTTCCTGACAGTGAAATATCCTATCTTTAAACTCTTCTCGTACTTTTGCAATGCAATGCTTAAGTTTAGTTTCCATATTTTCACAAAATTCTAGTCTTCGGTCTGGGTCGTCGTCTGAGAGTTGATGAACCATTTTTAATTTGTATGGATGAAATTTGTTTTTTTTCAACACCCTGTGTACTGTACTTCACAGGTAGATACAACGTGAGTTGTTGAAGAAGTAGGATTAACTATTACTTCTGCCAGTATATCAATTTTTTTCTCATCAGAAATTTGTGGTCTGCCAGATCGTTTCGCATCATTAATACTACCCGTTGTTTCAAACTTACGAAGAAGCTCCCTCAAATAAGTCCTCGAAACGGGGCGATTGGGAAACCTATCATTAAAAATGCGTTCTGCTGCATGAATATTTTGTCCAGTTTCACCAAGAATTAGGATCGCTGCTACTTTATCACCTAAAGCACGTACCATTTCGCTTCTTGAAGCACTTAAACTTTCGGCTCACAACAGTTTAACAAATTATTAAAAGGTACAAAAATATTAAAAGTACCAAAAGCTGCTAAAACAGTTAAACGTTCGATCAACAATACACAAATTATTAAATGTACAAAAACTTGGACAATTACAAAAACGTCGAATTAGGGAGACTAACAAAAACTTCAGCTTATTTGACAACTATCCAGAGGCGGAGGTTGAATTTGGAATTTTAGTATTAACTGATTTAATTCATCACAGCTTTGCGTTTTTTAAAAGCGAGTTGCCAAAACTGCCATAAACACAAACAAAATTTGTATCATTGTATAGGTTTTTTCGATACCTTTTAAAAGAGGTGTCGCTTGCCATAGGGTTCCATTTAAAATTATTGGTCACAATGGCCTTGTGACGTCATCTTTGACGATTTCGTCATCTATCATCACTAGTAGGGAAGTTTACAACCTTTAATATTCAGTTTCCAAATTTCTCTTGTTTATTTATTGTCGTTCCAAAAATAAGAAGGGGGGAGGGGACTTTTGAGAAGCACTGTATAATGTTAGTCAGAAATTGTATATAACATTGTTAAATCAATAAACAATGAAATTATTGGTGAAACATTTTTTTTTGTTACTTTATTGAGAAATGCCAATTATGATTTTTAAAGTAAAAATAATTTCTCAACTAATTATTTAAACAATAGAAATATAAAAAGACAACAAAATGGTAAAAAACAATTTTTTAAAAAAAATTACCCAGCATTACTTAATTGTTGGATGCGAAAACGGCCATAACATGTTAAAAAAAAATATTTCAACATCATCTTTTGAATAAGTAATTTTTAACTTTAAACAATTATAATAAACAAAATAAAAAACTTTTATCACGTAATTTTCTTAGGTATATATAAAAGGCTCCAAGAAGCAAAACATTTATAAGTCAATTATTTGAACTTTTAAGTCGGCATTCGTGAAAACGGAGGTCGGAAAAAAACTGAAAAATCAACATAAGAATTTCTTTCCAACCGAACTTTATTCTTTCAAGTGTTTAGATGACAGCATGATTTTTTCAAATGTTTAAACTGATATTAATACTATAAAAAAATTATTTCATGTGGTATACTTACTGTTTTCAGCGGCGGTGCGCCCATGCCGAAACTGCCGCGTGCAGATCTATTTTCAGTGTTAAATTAAAATTTCCTCCTCTTTAAGAATTTTTTTTTTAAATTTCTTAATTATCAATAGTTTTTGAATTATTAGCGAAAAACTAAATGCCTTTTTTTCCTCTTAATTTGTTAATAACAATGGCAATTTTTTATGTACCTACTGTAAAATCATCGAAATACATTTTTGTACACGTCTTCTTCTTCTTCGCACAAGGTGGGCTGGTTCCGAAGAACCCCGTACACGTAGGCCTCTCTATTTGGGCCCATTGTGCGCCCACTTGTTCTGAAAAAATCAGCTGGGCATGCCGATTTCTTTGACAAAATTCAGCAACTTCCTCAGCTGAATCTCCTTGACGTCCTCTGGGTTCAGAATTATGCTCCCAAAGTTGATCTCCCTCTGGTGCACCAAAGCTGGGCACTCAGTGAGGATGTGCGACGATGTCTCGTCATCTTCCAGGCACCATCTACATAGGGGATCATCTGTGATCCCTATGAGCTCCATGTGCCTGTTCAGGTGATTATGTCCCGTCTGTTAAGTGACAGGATCTCTTTAGACATTTTTTTCCTTGGCTCCTTTATGTGGAGCTTTGATTGCCTCATGCCTGGCGCCTCTTGCCATGTTTTAAGGAACTGCTTTTGTAGCAGTTCCTCCATGTTTGAGATTGCCAGGCTGCTGGGTATTCCCAGGATGGGTTCAGGTCCAACTGGGGTCTTTCCCGATCCTATCTTGGCTAATCTGTCTGCATCCTCGTTCCCAGGGACACCTGAGTGTCCCCGGACCCATATGAGGCTGACTTTGCTTGTTTTCGATAAACTTTCTATGGCGTTTCTACACTCGGACACCAGTTTGGATACAATCCTATTTCCGCCTAACGCCATAATAGCAGCTTTGCTGTCCGAGTAGATAGCAGTAGGCCATCGACTTTTATTGTCGAGATTTTCCTGGACACAGGTGAGTATAGCATATACTTCAGCCTGGAACACTGAGGCATATTTGCCTAAAGGAACTGAGATTTCTCTCTTTGTTTCTTCTTTGTAGACCCCTGCGCCGGACATTCCCCCAAATCTTGATCCATCTTTGTACCAGGTTGATCCATGGTTTGGGGGTCTGTCAGGCGCATTTTCTTTCCATTCCTCCCTTGTGGGGATGGTTATATTGGGTCCTTTTCTAAAATCCAGAACAGGCGGGGTGCTGTCTCTTTCCATTAATAGGACTGGACATCCTTTCTTTGCCCTGTTCCAGATAGCTGAGTGTCCATGGTCTGCCTCAGTACCGATCCATTGGCTTGCGTCTTTGAGTCTGTATGCAGCACGCATGGCGTCATGCTCAATGACAAGGTGCAGAGGTGGTAGTCCTAGTAGAACTTCTAGAGCTCTAGTAGGCGTGGTCCTCATGGCACCTGTTATTCCTAGACAAGCCAGTCGTTGTACTTTATCAAGTTCATTTCTGGACTTGCCCTTTGAGTACCGGTCCACCAAATGATGGATCCATACGTTAGTATCGGGCGAATGATGCGTGTATATCCAGTGTAGGGTTTTGGGTGTCAAGCCCCGTGTTGCCGAAGGCTCTTCTGCATGCCCAGTAGGAGCAGGTAGCCTTCTTGGTTCGATTTTCAATCTGTTGTTCCAGGTCAGCTTGGAGTCTATGATGACTCCAAGGTGTTTGGTCGACGCTTTATACGGAAGCTGTCTTCCTGAGATTAGTATCTCTGGAAGTGTTCCTATTTTGCGTTTCTTGGTGAAGAGTACCAAGTCCGCTTTTTCCGGGTTGACTCTCAGCCCCCCGGCAGAACACCACTGTTCTACTCTGCCAAGAGCTTTCATAATGTTTTCTCCTAGCAGGTTGGTCTTGAGCCAACATGACTAAGTCATCTGCATACGCTTGTGTATACAATCCTGACTCATTCTATTCTGTAAGAAGCTCGTTTACTACTAGGCACCATAAAAGGGGTGATAGAACTCCTCCTTGTGGACACCCCCTTGATACCTTGGCAGCTACGGTTCTCCCGTTTAATTCTGCTGTTACCACTCGTTGTGATAGCATAGCTTTGATCTACCTAATAGGGGTGGGATCGATTCCGTGCCGCGCCCAGGCGTGGCAGATACATTCAAATGACGTATTGTCAAAAGCTCCTTCAATGTCGATGAAGACCCCCATTGCGGACTGTCCACTGGCCAGTACTCTCTCTATCCTATATACAAGGTGGTGGAGAGCTGTGTCCGTGGACTTTTCATTCTTGGGGCATATTGTTGCTTGTCAGTGGGTTGCACTGCAGCGTTGTTCTCTGATGTGCCAATCTACCAGCCTTTCGGCGTTTTCATGAGAAAGGATGTCGGCTGATAGGTCGGCGCCTTGGCCTGGGAGTAGTCGGTTTTCCCAGGTTTTGGAATAAATACGATCTTTACTGGCCTCCATGCCTCTGGTATGTAGCCCAGGGCCAGACATGATCGAAATATCCTCATGATGAGGAGGATGATGCTATCCAGTCCCTCTTGAAGAAGAGCCGGAAATATGCCATCCTCCCCTGGTGATTTGAAAGGTGAGAAGGATTTTACAGCCCATCTTACCTTCTCATGCGTTACCACTCTTGAGGCCGTTTTGTAGTCCATCTGAGATTTTCTCATAGGGCTCGTCCTCAAGGGTGGCAGAGGGGTCGGTTCTGATTCAGGGAAGTGTATGGAGATCAGGTGTTGTAAAGTCTCCTCCGCTGATGTAGTTTCCTTCCCATCAGGTAGGGACAGTGTACCCACTCCCTTCCCCGGATCTTTTGAAGAATTTTGCAGAGCCTTGCTGCTGAGGACATTGTGTTAATGTTCCGCAGAAGACCTTTGGTCCTCTTTCCAATTGGGATTGCCGTATGGCTTTTTTGTACTCTCTCTGGGCAGATCTATAGTTGTCTCAGTGGAGTGGTACCTGCGTTCTTTTCGCCTTGTTTAGAAGCTTTCTTGTTTTCCTCCTGTGGTCCTCGATTTCCGAGTTCCACCAGGGCGTTCTTGCATTGTCTTTCCTCTCTTTGAGAGGGCAGCTGTTTTCGTACGAGGAAGCCATCGCCTTGTTTAGGTACCCCACTGCGGTATCTATCTCGGCTTCATTCCTGTACTTTGACGGTAATCCTTTTAGTTCCTCTCGAAAGAGGTCCCATTTGGTGGCCCGTATACTTTCTTTTCGGATAGGTTTGGGTTATCTATCTTGAACAGAATGTGTCGATGGTCCGATAGGGACTCATCCTGTGACACTTTCCATGACTGGACTTCATTCAGTAAGTCATGCGTACATAGTGTGAGGTCTATCACCGATTCCCTCCTTGGTGTGAAGTACGTGGGTACCGTGCCTTCGTTTATTATTTCGAGGTTGCTGGTGCTGAGGAATTCTAGCAAGGTATCACCCCTGGGATTAGTGTCTACGTTGCCCCACAATATGTGATGGGCGTTGAGTCACATCCATGAGTAGACCAGCCCAGACTCCTCACAGTATCTCACCAGCATTTCGACCTCTTGGTGTAGCTGCCTCTTAGATCGGAAAGTCGCCGAGCGAACAACCACTTCGAATCGGGTCTTTGGTGTCGCAGTATTTTTACTGCCACCAGGTCTCTGGTACAGAATCCTGGGACAGGGAAAACTTCTATGCCTTTTGTATATATACATGCGCGGGGGAATCGGCGGAGGCACAGTAGTGTGCTGTTCCTCCGCCCATTCCCATACCTCTAATCTTTCCCCGGTATACCCAAGGCTCCTGAACTAATAGAATGTTCAGTTTCCATTCAAGGATCCTTCGGCATAGCAGGACAGTGGGAGATTTCCCGTGTTGTAGATTCACTTGTAAAAATTTAACAGACATTGAATTGTAAGCTTATCTTCCTTTAGTGGCTCCTCCGATGTTTGGCCATTTCTTCGCTCCCCCCTAGCTAGCTTGCTGGATCTGGCTTTAGTCTGATAGAGGTCCCCTTTCGGGTTCCTCCATCATTTCTTCGAGGTTTTCTGCATCTCGCCCCTCTTCGCTCATCGGTGATGGTGTTCTTTCAATGATGGTTCTCCCGGAGGTCCCCGCTGGGGTTCCTCCGCCTTGCAAAACTAGGGTGCCCGCTTCGGTTCCTCTGGTTCCCTCCCCCGAAGTTCCAGTCATTCTGAATCTTATTTTTAGGAGCTTTATCAATAATTAATACCATTTTGAACTTGTTGATCAGACTACAATATATATATATATATATATATATATATATATATATATATTATATATATATATATATATATATATATAATTATATATATAAGCTGATTCTATACGTTTTTTTATGACATTTGTTTGCAATGAAATTATATTATATTTTAATTTTATGCAATTGTACATTTTTTGATAAAATGAAATATTTTATTCCATTTTCAGAGAACATCAAGAATGCCCAGTAAGTGGGTGTAATTGTAGATGCTCTGCCATAGATTCTGTTGCTGCTCAGATATAGGAATTATCTCTTGTAAAAAGTTAGGAATGTGATATTATTAATTGGGAACATGGGTAATCATGTTACCCCTTCCACACTTTCTTATGTATACCCTTAACATGTTTAGAAACCCTGGTAAATGCACCGATTAAATATTGTTTATAATTTTTTAGGGGACACCACCTGTAGATTTACCACGTCTTCTATTCTTGTAGTAGATGACGCGGTTCAAAAATGTTTGTACACTCTCTTAACATCAAAAGGATATTTATATTTACACTTCACGAAAACAACACAATGCACAATTGAATAAATCAATCACAATTCACTGTTGAAATACCGCGTACAACGGTGCATGTCTAATCTGAATCAATCTTGATCAAAACTGACTGACCGGCCGCTAGTGCTGTCTCTTATATAAAGTTCAATAACGCCCACAAATTTTACAGGTATGAGTGAAAGGACCAGGTTTTTAAGACATCTCATATACACTTCCTTAGATCTAAGAAATAAATTAGTAAAGTTGATTCTTGATAAATAATTATAGTGATAAAAAAATTAAATTTTTTTCTCAATGACTTTTCCAAAAATGTCCTTTAACCTGAAAAAATATTCCTTTTGTATAGGGAGTTGGAGAAAAATCATTTTCAATTTTTCAGTCATATAAGTTTTCAATCATTTCTTTCAGCAATATATATGGGGTACCTCTTAGGTTAATTGTTTTTTTTTTCATGATATTTGCATGTTTTTTATAGGGTGTAAACACGAGCTCATCATGACATTTGATTGATGACTTGATAAACCAAATTGTGCATTCCCCCGCATTTTTATTTATATATCTTCTCTGTAAGTGAAAATTGATTTTTCTATTCTGATGCTGCGAATTAAATATTTTTTTCCAAATATTGCATTTTATTCATTCAATATTCGTTTCTATTTTACGACCTGGTTTTAATGTTTTAAAATTGTCAATTTAAAAAAATATAATAAATAATAAAAACTGATGTGGACGTTATACTTCATTCAACTTTCAACATTAAACTTGTTTTTGAGGAATGAATTTATGTGTAATCCCGTTAAAGTGTGTAAAGAAGTGTGGGAAAAAAGCGTTAAAAAGTGAAAAAAGAAGCGTGAAAAAAGAAGCGTGAAAAAAGAAGCGTGAAAAAAGTGGGGAAAAAAGTGGAAATAAAAAGCGGGAAAAAAGTGTGGAAAAAAAAATGTGAAAAAAAGTGTGGGAAAAATAAAATAACTGTGGATAAAAAAATGAAATGAAAAGGTGGAAATAGAAAGTGAAAAAAAGGTCAAAAAGAAGCAAAAAAAACTGTGGAAAAAAGTGAAAAAAATGGGAAAGAGGCGTGGAAAAAGTATGGGAGGAGTGTGAAAAAAAAAGAGCGAAAAAAAAGAGAAAAAAGTAAAAAAAGAATAAAAAATGGAAAAAGTAAAAGGGGAAAAAAAAAAAAAAAAAAAAAAAGTAAAAAAAAAAAAACACGTGTTAAATTTTTTTGAAAAAAAAGTAGAAAAAAATAGAGCGAAAAAAGTGTTTGTAAAGAAAGGGTGGGAAAAAAAGTGTTTGTAAGGAAATTGTGGGAAAATAACTATTTTTAATCACAAACCGGGATGTTGAACGCCCGAGCAGCGAGTGCCTCAACCATGCGAGTTATTAAATGCGCTTTACTCACGTATTTAAATCTGATCTTTTTCAGTTTCGCAGAAATTATTTTGCAATTGTTGCATAAATAACTATTGTGTCACTAAGTCATCGAAACAAAATTGCAACCGCTTACTAAGAATAAAAATCTGCGCTACCGTTGCATTTAATTTGGAAATTATACGAACAATTCGACACCATTGCTGCGCTATGAGCAATGTGTATGGTATTGGTAACCTAGGTAACACTTTTAATCACTAGTGAAAATAAATAATAGTTTAAAAAACTGAAAAACACGCTTTTTATAAAAAACCAAACTAAAAAATAAATAATAGTTTAAAAAAACTAAAAAAACACGCTTTTATAGAAAACCAAACTAAAAAAATTGAAAATAAATTTTGTTAAATTTGAATTAAGAATAGTGTAAAAAAAATTAATAAATATAAATTAATAATGTAAATAAAAAAAAATATTTTATTTTAAAAAAAGCTTGCGGTGCTTTTTAATATTAAGATTAAGCACCCCACGCTATTTTATGAAAAAAATATTTTTTTTTCTTATTTACATTATTAATTTATATTTATTAAAAAAAATTACACTATTCTTAATTCAAATTTATTAAAATTTATTTTATATTTTTTTAGTTTGGTTTTCTATAAAAGCGTGTTTTTTAGTTTTTTAAACTATTATTTATTTATTTTTTAGTTTGGTTTATTTATAAAAGTGTTTTTTTATTTTTTTAAAACTATATTTGTTCTAATCTACTAGTAATTTCGTGATTACTATAAGTAACTAATTATTTCTCAAATCATTAATGTGTACAGCTGTATTAATAGTCAAATCTCGATTTTAGAAGTCATTCAAAGATTTTAACGTTGTCAATATATACAGTGAGCCGCCATCTTGAATTTTTCAATTTTCACGAAAGAATCATAATATTCGACTCTAAAAACCCCCACATACCAATTTTGAATAGAATCTGACCATAATCACAAAACTCGTCCACCATTTTGGAACCGCCATCTTGAATTTTTAAATTTTCACGAAAGAATCATAATATTCAACTCCAAAAACCCCCACATACTAGTTTTGAATAGAATTGGACCATAATCACAAAACTCGTCCACCATTTTGGAGCCACCATCTTGAATTTTTCAATTTTCACGAAAGAATCATAATATTCGACCACGAAAACCCTCAGATACCAATTTTGAAGCGAATCGGACCATAATCACAAAACTCGTACGCCATATTGGAGCCGCCATTTTGTTTTTTTTCACACAAAAATTTCTTAATGCATTGTTACCGGAATTATGTACACATGCCAAATTTCAAATCTTCTGGAAGTGGGTGAAAATCAAGTCGAAAGGATGGTTACAAACAAACATACAAGTGAAGCTAATATAAAGCGTGTAAAAATATTTTCAATCACTAGTTATAAAAGTACAACTTCTCTCATAATTTGAGTTGAAATATGTCATATTTTAGTCACAAAAACGGAAAAAAGTGTAAAAAAAGTATGAAAAAAAAGGTAAGAAAAAAGGATAACAAAAGTAGAAAAAAAATGTGGAAAAAAGTGTAAAAATAAAGTCGACAAAAAATGTGGAAAAAACGGTGAGAAAAAAGAATATCGTGTTACCTTTCTCGGATTGTTCCATATATTAATTTTTTGTTTTATTTATGTCTGCATAACCTATTTTTCAGAAAATGGCAAAGGATTTTCACACTTTCTTGAAAGTGGGTCTCATTTCAATGTTTGGATAAGGTTAGTCAGCACTTTTTCTTGAAAGATAAGCAGACAATTTCTGAAATATTGACAAATTTGCATATACTTTCCACAGTTCCTTAGTCTCGCTTACGAGTTCCCTGTATAAAGAGCTTATTTTTCTTGGGAAATACAAATGATTGAACACACATTTGAAAATGGAAATTATCTATTTTAATAGAGAAAAATCGTTGAAAAGAAAATTTACCCCAAAAACCAACAGATAGCGGCCAATTTCGTTTCTCCCTCCCATATCCAAATTTTCTCGTATTCCATTGAAATTTCAACACCAGAGGCAACAGCCTGAAAAAAACAATGGAAAGAAAACTATGAAATATTAATTGAAAGCTTATGAAGACACATGAACCTTCCTGTTCGCACCTACCCACGAGAAAGCATACAAAGAAAGCAGCAATTTGAATAAAATTTATTCTCTGAATATCGCCATGGCAGTACAAAGTGTTTTGAAAAACTATGGTCTATAATCATAACAGTACATCTCTAAACATAAAAAAACACCAACATTTGAGAGTGATATAAGGAACTTTTTTTCATCCTCCGGAATTTGACAATAATATAAATTCATTCAAATTGACACTTCAAAATTTCAAATTTGATATTTTCCTCCTTTTAATGTCCTTTTTGATCAAGTTTTCAATGGAGTTTCAGAAAAAAAGTTCTTTGGTTATGTTTCCGAAAAAGAAATATTTTTCATTAATCTCATTAAAAGCTTTTGAATATCTTAGGATCTCCTTTCTCCATATTTGAAAATATTCAATTTGCCGATGAGTCTTCTGAGTATCAGTATGAAAATTAGCTATAGGTTTAATGATACTCATCTTGTTGCTAGGAAAGCCAAAATTCCAAATATGGGATATTTGCAGCTTCATTATTGACTACTTCAATATTTTCGGGCACTATGGAATTATTCATTATTAATATTTTTCATGTAAAACGGTAATAATATTTTCTTTCAACATAATTCCTGACAATGAAAAATATTTCCTCATATCCAATTTTTCCAGGGCAGCAAAAACTATACATTATTAATTATTAAATTAATAATTGTATTTCCTCACTCTTTAGCCAAGGGAAATTGAAAAGCTTCATAATTGTGACACATGTGAAGAAATCTTTTTTCAATAATCTACTAAGTGAATATTCTCTAGTATGTATGAATAATATGCATAAATGTTGAATTTGAACATAAAATAACATTATCTTGTAGTGTTATTGTGTAATATACCTTATTGCAAATAAAAATTAAATGGATTTGATAGAAGAAACAATAATTGGGATTTATTTGAAATAAAAATTGGGGAAAATTGTCTAACGAGCACATTTACCTCACAAACATCCAAAGTCTGCCTTAACCTATCAGGAAAATGGTTTGTAGTACACCAAATCTCTTTAAAAAATAAATACTGAATCTCACCAAATCCGAATTTGTATGGATTTTGCTTTGCACATCATATAACTGGGAGAACTTACACATAAAGCAAATTAACAAGCGAAACATTTATACGAAATTAAAGTATTTTACATAGACGCCTTTTTTTCTTGTTTCCTTTGCCATTGTTTGTTTTGTTTTCCTCTGTTTTGCGAGCACGGATTTCCCTCATGAGGTCATAAAACACCTGAAAAATATACATATATTTAATAAGATAGGATAGTGGATATACAGGGTGCAGAAAAAAATAAATCCACATTACATAATGATTATCATAAAGTATACTACATTTTTACTTAACCGGCCTCCCCAGTGGTCAAGTAATGTAATCTTGCGAAATAAAAAAAAACAACATATATTGACTGATATATGGAGGTCCCCTGAAACGATTGAGACCATTTCCAGAGTGAAGTCTGTCTGTAATCTTCCACGGTAACTGCCGAACCGTTTGACCAATCGAGCTGAAATTTGGTATGAAGATACAGTTCCTGCCCCGAATGCGATCATTAGTTTTTGGCTGTCATCTGTCAAACGGAAGTGTCACTATTAAAAAATGATAGGAACTATATGCAATATGTCATTTGAAAGCCCTTGAAAAACTGTATCCAGAACAGTCAGCATTATTTCTCCAACTGACATCTGTCAAAAATTGAAGAATAGCAAAGTTCAAAATTTTGCCATTCAATTATTCAAAATCTATCTGATGGCAAAGAAAATAAACAATAATCTGATAAGAAGACCTCATTCCCGATAAGGCAATGGTGGCACCCAGGGCCGGATTATGCCATATAGAGGCCCCTAGGCAATGCAAGTCTTTGGCCCCCCTCTCCTCTTAGGCAGGTCTCTAGGTAGTATTTGAACCTAATACTTACACCAAACTTTCAAACACAATTCACGGTTGCAACGCAATGACTGAACAAAATTAAATACATGGTCTATGATTCAACGTATGAGAGCGAATCGGGAGTCCCTCAGTATTCTTTTCCATGCGAAATAAACAGTCATCGGGCTTACCAACATAATTAAAGGTTCTGTTTCACAAGCCCCCAAAATTCCAAATTTTCTTGCGTTTTGCAAATTTCACCTTGATATTTCATTGTATATTGATCGAAATGAGATTGGTGCAAATAGTCACAATATATCTACTGAATAATAACCATACAAATCATATAGTTATATTCGACGGGAAATATGCCTATTTTTAGAAAAAAATCAGTTTCCTATCAAA
Organism: Gonioctena quinquepunctata; assembly: GCA_018342105.1. NCBI lineage: Eukaryota > Metazoa > Arthropoda > Insecta > Coleoptera > Chrysomelidae > Gonioctena > Gonioctena quinquepunctata. Next base: position 190,529 of record JAFIRS010002450.1, read on the forward strand.
TTTAATTATTAAATCGGTTTTTAATTATTAAGATCATTATTCAGTGGATATAATATGACTTTTTGCGCCAATTTCATTTCAATCAATATACAACGAAATATAAAAAAACAAAATTGCGGGCTAGTGCGATGGATATTTCTTAATCAAAGTGCGTGAATTTAATTTGGATTACGTTCTGAAATTATATATAAACATTGCCGAGGTAGCAACAGTTTTCGGTTTCTGTTACTGTCATTAAGTTTTATTTTAGAGAAATAAGTATGTACCTTATATGCTTAGAAACAGTAATTATTGTAAAATGGATTGTCTTATGAAAAAATAAACCTGAAAGCTTTTTAAAATGAAAACGAAATCATCAAATTAAAACTACTTTGACTTATTTTTCTAACAGACAGCGGGGCCCCTAGGCGGCACTGGGCCTGTAGGCAGTTGCCTACATTGCCTAATGGATAATTCGGGACTGGTGGCATGTCATGGCCGTCTATGACGCGTTTGAGTGGAATTATTTCTGATTAGCTAGAGCTGATCGAGGTCTGCTGTCATTGTTAGACTCTACAGCAGTACAAACTATGATAGGTTTTATCAAAATTGTCTTGAACTCAATTGGGAAAGTATTATGCTTCTTAGGATCCCTTCCTGACTTTCCATAATCAACTCGTAGATGTTTTCAATAGTTCCTTCCCCATTCAGAAAATCAAAATGAAACGGAAGAAACCCTGGATAACACAGGGAATTAAAAAGTCATTGAAGAATATGCGCTCTTTACATTATATACGGAAATTCACTAACAATCCTTATTTTCATGAATACTTTAGCAAATACCGCAAAATCTATTGAACGGTGCTTAAACTCGTAAAAGAAAATTACTTCAAGAATAGATACATCAAACAACAAAATGAAAGAAACATGGTCCATTATAAACCACCTGAGGGAAAAACCCAAAAAAATAAATGATTCCGAAATTCCAATTAGTGCAAATGAAATGAATGAATTCTACTGTTCAATTGCTAAAAAACTTAACGAGAACACTATAGCTCCATATGACCTGCTAATACATCTTGAAGAGAATGGAAATGATAATTATTTAATACCATACGATTCAAATATTCACGAATTGTTGGAAGTAGTGAAAGAAATAAAAAACAAAGAAGCAACTAGCTTTGATGACATCTCCATGAAAATTTTCGATAACCTTACAAGAGTTGCCCTCAATATTTTAGTCTTACTGTAAATCTATTGTTCCGTGATGGTATATTTCCATCTTTTCTACAAATGACAATAGTAATTTCATTACACAAATCTTAATATTTCTGGTAAACTAACATTATTTGCAGATGACACTACAATTTTGTAGAAGAGTAAGACCATTGAAGATTTTAACGAGAAAATATGGTTGTTGTGATTCAAACCTTTTACTATTTGATATCTAAAAAACGAATATTGTCTCCTTTAAATGTACTCTTAACGATGTAACCTTAGAAAATAATATAATTGAGAATAAAGATGGTATCAGATTCCTGGGTTTGAATATTGACAAGAAATTGAAGTTTGATATACACATAAAAGAAGTAAAAAGAAAAATGTCTGCCCGATGTACTGCAATCAGAGTAATTGCTAGGGAGCTTGGAGAACCTACAGCTAAAACTGCCATTACCCTTTGATTGAATCTCATTTGAGGTATGGTATTCCCTTTTGGGGAGTGTGTAGCTTAAATTTGCTGGACTCGGTCCTCAAAATGCTAAAAGGGCTATTAGAAATATTGGTAAAATTGGACCAGGTGATTCATGCAGGCAACTATTCATTGATATGAAGATACTAACTGTGTTTTATTTTGGAAACTGTTGGTCTTGTAAGAAAACATATTCTGAAATTCGAAATAATTTCTTCTCAAAATACACGAGACTAAGCTCTAGAAATAATTTTAAATTACCCATACCTTCGTCCTCTCTAATCAAGGATTCGTTTATTTATAACGGAGTTAAGATGTTTGATCATTTGCCAATCGAAGTCAAAGGCTCTATGTAGATATTGTGGGTTTCAGATATGGTTATGACGATAATCTGATTATTTTGTACTGTATATTTATTTATTAATTTTATATACTTGCGATTTTATTTTTTTACCTGTGATTGAATGAGCGGAAACATAGTTTCGTTCAATATATTTTAATATATAGTTTTATATATCTGTATTTGAATCTTTGTCAACAAGATTAACATCTTCGAACAATAAAGTATGTTTGTTATTATTATTTGAATAGGACGACCCGCGTTTGGTGCAGGACCGCTCAATTGACTGGGGTCAAATATCTCACTTGGTCAATTTACTGTTCAATTGACCGATCAAATTGACTTCGTACAGCCTTAAAAATGTTTTATCAATGTTTCATTTCAATAACCCCCTTCTCCCAGAGCCCATGCCAGTAAGTTCTAGGGTGTCCCACAGCTGGTTTTTTTAATATAATCTAACATCAATGTATCATGAATTGATACATCATTGTATCATGAATTGATACATCAAGTTATATTACATTGTTATTAATGATTTTTTCCTGAATACACCTCTTTCAATTTCGCAATTGTTTCATATTCAAAATGATTTTTCAGTTACTGAATTCCATAAAAACAAATAGAAATCTTTATTTTGAACACCCAGTGTATTACTAATTTTCATGTGATCTGATGCATTACTCCTATAATTAATTTCATTAGATACAGAGAGGATTCGTATACAGGGTGATTCAAAAGTACTTTGACAAACTTCAGGAGGTGATTCCTCACAATATTCTAATATGAATTGTACAAATAAATATATGTCCGGAAACGTTTCGTTTCCAAGATACAGAGTGTTGAGGTTTTATTTTTATTTTCGTTTTTTTTAAATACCTTTCGAAATACTGACCTTAATTAAACGAAAATTGGTATTGACAGGTTTTTTGAGGTGTCGAAATCGAACCTGATGTTATGATTGCTCTTACTCGTAGGGGGCGCCACCTACACGTCTTTTTCTTTTTTGAAGATTCATAACTTTTTTGAGCATACTTCTAGCACATTTTTCAGTAAGAAAATCAATTCTTCTATCATATCTATGTAAAAAAGCTATCCTTGTTACAAGTCGCTATAAGCAACTGTTTTCTAGATATTTGGACTTGAAAATTTCAAGTCGATTATTTGATAATCGATGCGTGTTGAAGTTATTACCATTATTTTGCATTTTTCACAAGAATGCTTAGGAAATGAATTTGATGTTTAAGTAAGTAGTTTTGGTAATTACATATTATGTGACAGTTAAACGTTTTGTTGTTTTGTTTAAGTTTCTGTTAGTTTTAAAACACTAATTTTGAAAAAATGGATTATTTAAACAATAATGCTCATTTAGCCGATATGCATTTCGTTTATGGCCTTGCAGATGGCAATGCGAGCGAAGCAAGACGTATTTACCAGGAACAATTTCCTAATCGAGAACTGCCTTCAGCTCCAACATTTACCAGTCTCCACCGTCGTTTGGCAGAAACAGGTAGCTTTAAGAGGGCAGCTGATATTATTGGAAGACCACGAGCAGTCCAAACCCGAGAATTGGAAGAAGCTGTTTTGAACGCTCTCGGGGAGAATCCAGAAACAAGTACAAGAATAATTGCTGGAACTCTCAATTCTGCTCAGTCCACAGTTTGGAGAATTATCCACGATCAACAATTTTATCCATACCATATTCAAAGGGTACAAGCTCTTTTGCCACGAGACTTTCCCCAACGCATTACTATGTGTCAGTGGTTTTTGAGAAAATTGGCTGGAAATCCTCAATTTTTAAGATATGTACTCTTCACGGACGAGGCAAACTTCTCCCGAAATGCTATCACAAACTTTCATAACAACCATGGGCTCTAGAAAATCCGAAAGCAGTTAGTGAAAGACATTATCAGTATCAATTTTCTGTAAATGTATGGGCGGCAATAATTGATAATTTCTTGATAGGTCCTTTCTGTCTTCCGTTCTGACTGAAGGGCGCAACTTACAGAGACTTTTTGGAAAATGAATTGCCGGGACTACTTCAGAATGTACCATTAGAAATTCGTATCCGCATGTGGTTTATGCATGATGGGGCTCAGGCCCATTTTAGCGTTGTAGCCAGGGAATTCCTTAACACTGTCTATCCAAATCGATGGATCGGTAGGAGTGTAGAAGAACCTAACCAGGCGTCGTGGGCACCAAGGTCCCCAGATCTGAACCCGCTAGATTTTTATTTTTGGGGACATTTGAAGTCACTAGTTTATAAAACTCCAGTAGCGAACGAGGAAGATCTAAGAAACCGAATAGTAGACGCCTGTGAAACAATAAGAAACACACCAATAATTTTTGAGCGGGTACGAGATTCAATGACTAGAGACTGAATACCTGTATCTTCGCTGAAGGTGGACACTTTGAACAATTTATTTGAATACAATTTAGTTTCCTTTATTTTATTCAACATATTCACAATTTCTTGAAATGAAATGTCGATATTTCTTGCAAATTTTATTAAAAAAAATACAGACTTTGCACCATTGATACAAAAATAACTATTTCAAACGAGTAAAAATAAATAGAATAGGTGGCGCCCCTACAAAAAAACAGAACTACTTACTTAAACATCAAATTCATTTCCTAAGCATTCTTGTGAAAAATGCAAAATAATGGTAATAACTTCAACACGCATCGATTATCAAATAATCGACTTCAAATTTTTAAGTCCAAATATCTAGAAAACGGTTGCTTATAGCGACTTGTAACAGAGTAGCTTTTTTACGTAGATATGATGGAGAAATTGATTTTTTTACTGAAAAATGTGCTAGAATACGCTCAAAAAAGTTATGAATCTTCAAAAAAGAAAAAGACATGTAGGTGGCGCCCCCTACGAGTAAGAGCAATAATAACATCAGGTTCAAATTCGACACCTCAAAAAACCTCTCATTACCAATTTTAGTTTAATTAAGGTCAGTATTTCGAAAGTTATTTAAAAAAAACGAAAATAAAAATAAAACCTTAACACCCAGTATCTTGGAAATGAAACGTTTCCGGACGTATATTCATTTGGACAATTCATATTAGGATATTGTGAGGAATCACCTCCTGAAGTTTGTCAAAGTACTTTTGAATCATCCTGTATCTTCGAAAATGGTGTTTCTCAAAACCTTACATTTTAAGAAAAAGTGCAATAACTCGACAACGTCGTAACCAAATTTCAAAAACTTTACATGAAATTATATCAGAATTTAACGTAAAATCTTAATAAGTGATGATATATAGGGTGTTCTATTGAAAAAAAATATATTTTAGTCAGTAGTACCTACACAAACACCCTGTATATTTCAAAATGTTATCAATATTTAACTCCTATGAAAACATTTTCATCAGTCTCCTTTAGGAAGCCTGTCACATTGAATTTGGTACACCCGGTATATCAACAAACTGAAATTGACCAATTAGACTTCTGAAGTTTATTTATTGCACCTAGGCTAGCAAACATATGTAATACACTATTTATAGAATAAGTGTAATTGCAGATTCACATAAATAGATGAATAAGAACTCTGAAAGATGACTCATCATTATTACCTATATGTTAATTAACATAAGGTTATGAACAGCACATAATTAGTAATTATAACCTTGTTATTGAAGCTATAATAAAAAAAAGTGATTCAAGCTGAAATTAACCTCTTTAAGAGAATCATGATTTATATTACAATCTATGAATTTTGGTGATACTCGGCAACTTCATAACAATTAAATTTCCATTATTGCAAATTTTAAAAAAATAGTCCATTGCTACATTTCAGAAAGAAATTTTCTTATTGTGTTCAATACTTTATTCATTTTTTCGTCCCAGTTGCTCATTTCTATGGGTAACTAATTTTTGTGTCTATCTAAACGAATGTCATTGAAATACAGAGGAAAGCTACTGTTTTCACAAAAAGGAGAGGAATATTCAACAAAGAGTAAAAATTCCCAAAGTCTTCTCCATGACAGTTTAATATTAATTAAACTAAAGGTTGGTAGATGAAGAGCAGAAAACAACTACTTTCCTGTATAATACCACGCATAATGTTGAATGATATCTGTACAACATCTATGCGATAATTCATATAAATGAATACTAAATTGCAAATGTTTCTTTCTAAAAGACAGTTTAAATCAGACTCGCCAGGCACACCTATAGTCTGGTTTCGGGCTGTTGGCCCTCATCAGTATAGGGCAGTCCCAACCATCATTCAACATTCTGCGTGGTATTTGCCAGAAAAGTAGTTGTTGTCTCTGCTCTTTATCTACCAACTTTAGTTTAATTTATATTAAACTGTCATGGAGAAGACTTTGGGAATTTTTACTCTTTGTTGAATATTCCTGTACATTTTGTGAAAACAGTGGCTTTCCTCTGTATTTCATATGGTAGTCGGCCAAGTAGCCACTCATATTTCAACTTCATTCGAAATAGGTTGTTGAGTTTCTTTCTGACACGAGATACCGTTTCGCAGGTGATTTTAAAATTAACCTCCTTACATGTACCCATTGTTGACTAAACATGGCTGTGTTGATGTTTAATTCAGTCTCGCTTCAGCCTGGGATCTTTGGTTGGGACTGCCCTATACTGGTGAGGGTCAACACCCCAAAACCGGTTTGTAGGTGTCAGGTAAGACTGATTTAAACTAAACACAATCATGTCTTTTAGATAGAAACACTTGCAATTTACTATTCATTTATATGAATTATTGCATAGATGTCGAGCAGATATCATTATAACTCATTTCTTTCAAATCATCCTGTGAAAAATTTGGAAAAGTGAAATAATGAATAATAGTGCAAATCCTTTCAATGCGAGGATCCTTTGCAAATGATTGCTGCAAAGCAGAGATAAATTAAGCAATCTAATTCAGAGTGATCACCAGTATACCGGTTTGTGGGGGTTTTGCTCCTCATCAGTACATGGTAAGTAATGCAGACCTACCCTGTACAGGTGAACACCCCGAATTGGATTAGATAATATATCTCTGCACATCCACAAAAAAGCCTGTAGAAGTTGCATACAACTCCTTTGCCGTCTATTTTGTTAGGTAAGTTCTCTATGTTCAGAAGACTGGAATATACTAACAAATATTTTTTCAATGAGAGATTGTCAAAAAAATCAATTGACAAGATCATTTCTGTAACAAAAATAATTGAGCAAGATTTTCCAGAACCGAAACTTAGCAATGTCCCTGATAGATTACTATTAGCAATAGTTTAAATTAACTGTATAAATGTAAGTACCCATGTAATTTTCATATTAATGAAGAACCTGCTCCAATTTCACATGTGAATTGATCATCGCTACCATAAAACTGACTGACCCAGACAGTGAGTAAAATTTGTCAGTCAATGTCTCTTGCAAATTAATAGAAAATGTAGGTAATGAGAGAAACTGGAGCTATTTAACTAGCAATTAATTCAGGTTAATTCAACCATGTTGAACTATGACCTACTTCATCACTATTGTTTGTATTTTCATTTGAATAATTTTTCATAGAGGTGAGTCAACTAAGTATTCAGGATTTCTAAAATGAAAATTTGGTTGAAAAGTATGATAGTTTGTGAAACTCAATAATAAAATGTATGTAAGCATGAAATATCAGAGACAGTACCACAGATAACCAATAACAGTCTTGTAAAAGTTTTAAGAGGAAAAAAGTAGTAACCTGAATTTCAATAGAGGCCTTTCCATAGATACAAAAATGCTGTAGTAGGTAAAAGTAAGGGTAAAAAGGTGACTACCACCAGACTCCATTATCAAATCAGCTCAAAGAATATTGAATGTTATTAGATGTCTTGGCCCCAAATCATTACAATTTTTCAGACATAAAGACAAACAAATATAGGGGCAAATCACAAATAAGATAAGGAAATACTATTACAAGATTATCATTGTATTGAATAAGTAAGTTCAAGAACACTCAATTACAGTTGGACAATAATGAATATTGGATATTATTTTCATCACTTTTTGAATACTTGGGTATTGTTTTTTGAAATTACCATCGTTGACAACTCGGTGGTAAACTTTGATGGATTACTTACCTTATCAACATGTTCTCTAGTTTTCGCTGAAGTTTCTACATATGGTACACCCCACTGTTTTGCTCTATCGCTTGCTTCTTGAAATGAAACTTTCCTTCTTTCATCCAAGTCACTTTTATTACCAACTAATAGAAATGGAATGTTCTCATCATTTTTAACCCTCAGTATTTGTTCCCTAAAAATAATAATAATTTCTTTATTTCTCAAATTGAAAAGTACAGTTGTTGCAGTTACAATGTACAATAATTGGAGAAAAGTCACCAAAACCATATGTATACAGTGCTTCTCAAAAGTCCCCTCCCCCCTTCTTATTTTTGGAACGATTATACATAAACAAGTGAAATTTGGAAACTGAATATTAAAGGCTGTAAACTTCCCTACTAGTGATGATAGATGACGAAATCGTCAAAGATGACGTCACAAAGCCATTGTGACCAATAATTTCAAATGGAACCCTGCGGCAAGCGACACCTCTTTCAAAAGGCATCGAAAAAACCTATTCAATGATACTAATTTTGTTTGTGTTTATGGCAGTTTCAATGGCTCATTAGTAAACATTAAAATTTAAATTCCATTCAGTGTGATATTAATTACAGATTTAAGAATCAGTATTGACTTAAAGAAATTGCTCGAAATGACCTCCATTTACTTCCTGACAGTGAAATATCCTATTTTTAAACTCTTCTCGTACTTTTGCAAATGTGTCTGCGGAAACAGCCTCACATTCTGCAACAATACGTTGTTTTAAAATGTCAATATTGTCAGGTTCAGTGGCGTAAACCTTCGATTCAAGGTACTCCCACAGAAAAAAATCCAAAGGTGTGAGGTCCGGTGATCGAGCTGGCCATTCCGTTGAACCTCGTCGTCCAATCCATCTACCACGATACTCCTCTTCCAAATACCGTTTACTACACCGTAATAGTGTGAAGGAGCACCATCCTGTTGAAATGTTATTTCCAAATTGCCGAATTCATCTGGATTATCTTCCAAAATTTCAAGGATTAACGGTTCTATTGCGTTTTGCAACAGCTCCAGATAAACCTCACCAGTTAAATTAGTATTTAAAAAAGAGGCCCAACGATGTGGTTTCCCAGGATACCTGCCCAAACATTCACCTTATGGGGAAATTGGGTATGAGTTTCACGAAACAGGTGAGGATTTGCGTCACTCCAATACCTCACATTCTGTGTATTTACATTTCCATTTAGATAGAAAGTACTTTCGTCACTAAAACAAATTATTTTGACATAGTCTGGCTGTTGGTTAATTTTAGTTTCCATATTTTCACAAAATTCTAGTCTTTGGTCTGGGTTGTCGTCTGAGAGTTGATGAACCATTTTCAATTTGTATGGATGAAATTAGTTTTTTTTCAACACCCTGTGTACTGTACTTCGACTGACTTCACAGGTAGATGCAACGTGAGTTGTTGAAGAAGTAGGATTAACTATTACTTCTGCCAGTATATCAATTTTTTTCTCATCAGAAATTTGTGGTCTGCCAGATCGTTTAGCAGCATTAATACTACCCGTTGTTTCAAACTTACAAAGAAGCCCCCTTAAATAAGTCCTCGAAGCGGGCGATCGGAAACCTCTCATTAAAAATGCGTTCTGTTGCATGAATATTTTGTCCAGTTTCACCAAGAATTAGGATCGCTGCTACTTTATCACCTGAAGCACGTACCATTTCGCTTCTTGAAGCACTTAAACGTTCGGCTCACAACAGTTTAACAAATTATTAATATGTACAAAAATATTAAAAGTACCAAAAGCTGCTAAAACAGTTAAACGTTCGATCAACAATACACAAATTAATTATTAAATGTACAAAAACTTGGACAATTACAAAAAGTTCGAATTAGGGAGACTAACAAAAACGTCAGCGTATTTGACAACTATCCAGAGGCGGAGCTTGAATTTGGAATTTTAGTATTAACTGATTTAATTCATCACAGTTTTGCGTTTTTTAAAAGCGAGTTGCCAAAACTGCCATAAACACAAACAAAATTAGTATCATTGAATAGGTTTTTTCGATACCTTTTAAAAGAGGTGTCGCTTGCCGTAGGGTTCCATTTAAAATTATTGGTCACAATGGCCTTGTAACGTCATCTTTGACGATTTCTTCATCTATCATCACTAGTAGGGAAGTTTACAACTTTTAATATTCAGTTTCCAAATTTCACTTGTTTATGTTTAATCGTTCCAAAAATAAGAGGGGGGAGGGGACTTTTGAGAAGCACTGTATTTATACTTATAGATACAAGAGTACAAAGTCAAGACAAGACTAACAAGTAAATAAGTAAATATAAAATTAATTGAGTAATTCATATCACCTATATTATGAATATGAATGAACTCAGTCTGTAATTTATAGTTGCTCGATAAATTCCTGAAAAGTGCAACAGTTCATTTGAAGCAGCAGATTCTCTCAGAGAATCCTTAATATCTTCAGGAAATATATTGTAGAATTTACAGCCATTAAAATCTACACTTTTTTCATAGAATAGAATAGAATAGAATTTATTGAGTACCAATAACAGCAGATTATTACAGACAATTATAATAATTTTGTGTGTGGTACATGTCAAAATTGCAGGGAATATTTTCCATTAAGAAATCACAGTTAAAAAAAAAAAAAAGAAAAATGTTTTAGAATATGTAAGATATGGCGATGCGCACCGGGGCGACTTTAATTGAGCAGTCTGAATCATGGTGCATTTGCTTTACATCCAGGAAAACCCGATAAAACCCACGAAACCATGCCATATTCTAAAAAACATTTCTTACTGGTCCCCAAATAAGGAGAAACAATAATAATAAAGGAAATATACAGAAAAACAACTAAGTAAATGTCATTTGATTTATATCTTCCAATCTATAGGGCTCTGCAGAAACTAATAGTTTTTTAATTACTTTCTTAAAACTAAAAAAGTTTTAATTTCCTTCATGTTGTTCGACAATAAATTATAAAATTCTAGGCACTTATAGAGACAGCCTTTTTCTATGAGAGAGGTTGTATGGGGAGGGTAACAAAACATGTATTTATTTCTAGTTCTATAGGTATTTACATTAACATAATTATTGAACAAGTGCTTGTTTTTATAGACAAAATTTAGACATTCAAAAACATACAATGCGGGTAATGTTAAAAGATTTAAGTTTCTAAAATGCCCTCTACAAGAGTCACCAATTTTCAGACCACATAATATTCTTATTGCTCTCTTTTGTAAAATGAATACCTCTTGATAATGTGAACCCCCCCAAAATAATATTCCATAGCTCATTGAGGAATAGAAATGACCAAAGTATGCTGTTAGTAGAGCATAGCTATCAGTAACTTTTTTTAGTTCTCTGAGAGAATAACAAGATCTACTCAGTTTACCACATAGCAGTTGTACATGATTTATCCAATTCATATGTTGATCAATGGTGATTCCAAGGAACTTTGTGCTAGCATTATATGTTATTTCTGTATCATTTATGAGGACATGTGAGGGAAAATCATTGGTATTTCGACTATGTCTAAACAAAATAGCATTAGTTTTTTTAGTGTTTAATAAAAGGGTGTTGTCTTCAAACCAGTGAGCAATGTTATTTGTAATATCAATAGTTTTTTCACATAAATCCTCGTATTGCTTTTCTGCTATTAGTATATTTGTATCGTCAGCATAGTTTGTTAATAAGATTTGAGGGTCATTTACCAAGTTTGGCATATCATTGACATACAAAATGAATAGGATTGGACCGAGTACACTGCCCTGGGGTACTCCTAAGTTTAGTGTTGCATCATCTGAAAAGTGCTCAGTGTGACCATTTTGTATAACAACTTTTTGTGTTCTGTCAGTAAGATATGATTCGAACCATTTATTTGCTTGTCCACGAATACCAATTTTTTCCATTTTACTCAAAAGTAGCTCATGATTCACACAGTCGAAGGCTTTCGATAGGTCCAAAAAAATACCATGTACTATCAAACCCTGGTCTAAAAAACTGAGTACTTTTTCAATAAAAGAAAAGATAGCTGTTGTGGTAGATTTACCTGCCTGGAAACCGTGTTGACAACTAGCAATTACATTGTTCATACTTAAGAAGGGGATAATTCGTCTGCACATTACGATTTCGAATAATTTGGAAAAACTAGATAGCATGCTTATGGGACGATGGTTTTCAATTAGGTGGGGGTCACCTTTTTTTAAAAGGGGTTTAACGATTGCAGCTTTCAGCCTAGAGGGAAATACACCAAGACTCAATGATTCATTAATTATGTAAGTGATAGGCTCTATTATGAATTTCCCAATTTTTTTTAGAAGAACATTACTTATATTATCCTCACCTGAAGAGTACTTGTTTTTCATGCAGGATATGATCTCTAAAACTTCTTCTTGTGTGACTTCTGACAAATAAATGGAATTTGGAATTTCTCTTATATTGCTTTGATGTACATGACTATTTTTTGGGCCATCTCCAACCAATTGAGATGCCACTGTCGTGAAAAACTGATTGAAAAGATTGCTAGCCTGTTCTGGTGATGTTACCAATTCATCATTTTGATTTTTTATGCCGTTGAAACTTGATTTGGATTCTTTTTTTTTGCCCGTTTCTGTATTAACAATATTCCAGACAGTTTTGGTTTTATTGTCTGATTGTGAAATCTTTCGCCATAGTATTTTTTTCTCACTTAGAAGCAGATTGGAATAGGATCGTTTATGGTCAGTGAAAACTTGTTTTGATATTTGATTGTGCTGATAAAGTTCTGAGCAAAGGTTTAAAGTATTTTTAGCTTCTAAAATAGTTTGTGTGATCCATTTTGGTCTCGAGTTTTGGTTACTCGGACCCTTTTTAAAGGAAATGCGATATTGAAAAAAACCGAAAGGGAGAAAATAAAGCTATTGTACATTTCATCAAGAGATCGGGCATCATAAACTGTCAACCACGATTCATTTTCAAGAAGTGTGAATAAATGTTTATAATTTTCTGATCCATAAAATCTCTTGTACTCGTATGTTTCTTGGGAGATTTCACTATCTATATTTATGCATATGTGTTGACCATAGTGATCTGATATGTTTGTGTTTAGAACTGGGTGACATAACATAAATTTGAAACAAGATATTGTCTAAACAGGTTGAGCTATCTTTGGTGACTCTTGTTGGTTCATGAATTATTGCACTTATATTATAACAATTCAATAGGTTATTCATAGTATCTCTATTTTTTAAATTTTTTGCAGTTGTTAACATGTCGATGTTGAAATCTCCGGCAACTATTACTGCTTTATTACCTTGTGTGGCTATTTCCAATAATGTATCCAGTTTATCTATGAAGCAAGTTAAATTAGTTGCCGTGGGTTTATACACCACACATATAACATAATAATTGTAGTTGACCCTAAATTCCACTGCAGTGCATTCAAAAACATATTCCTCACTAATAGAATTGATATCGTGTCTTTGAAAGGTTTTTTAAGAGTTATGAGCATATAGAGCAACACCACCATGTGCACTCTCTGCAGACCGACAGAAGGACGCCACCAAGTTGAAATTTTCTAATTGATATGATCCTATTCTGTTTGAGGATTGCCAGTGTTCAGTGATTGCAATAAAGCTCACTTTCAGCTCATCAGCTATCACCGCAATATTATTAATACAGTTAGAAATACCTTGTACATTTTGATGATATAGGGACAACGCTGTTCTATGAGCATTTGACACCAACAGACCCTTGGAACGAGTATTGTGGTCATGTTGATATGGTTGAAAGATGGATTTATTTATATACATATGCACAGAAAAAAGAAGGATATGTGGGTGCATTTCAATGATCATTTTGTGCTTTGTATACAGAGCTTCTATCCACTGATGATGATATATATATATCGATCGATCGAGCGTCGTATGTATATGCATTACCATTTCACGCGGAGTGCCGTATATTTTCAAAGTCATGTTTCTTAATGAATTAATGAATGAATGAAATTTATTGAAAATAGGAAATCCTAATATACACGAAAAAAAATTGTAGGTAGTTACAGCCGAGTGCCGTACGAATCTGGCGCTGAAATATAAATAAATAATATACATCTGCAAAACTTCAGTGCGATGCAGACCTCGTCTTCCTCGGTTATAAGAAAAGAGGTGGTAAAGAGCGCATGAACTGAGAAGATGACAGGTTCACATCAAACTCCCATCTGATCTGTTCTATTTACACGTTTTTTTTCGAAATGCAGGATATTGGTGTTGGGTTGTGTGTGATTATTAATTATAAGTAGATTTGGTTAGTTCGAGAGTAGGTCTTATAAGTGAACGAATTTTGACTGTAAAAGAACTTCAAGAAATGGCAAATATGATTATGAAGGGTCAGGAAGACGATTTCCTTGTTTGAGTGATGAGGATATTGATGAATCAGAGAACGATGATTTCATTTCAAGAAAAGAGGGTAATGGCGAAAATGATGATGTTCCTAAACATTTAAAATCATCCGACCTGTAGTCAGAAGATTTTTGTTCCTAAAATAAGAAACAGAACGACAGCAAATACCACCGTGAAAGATGTAATGTCGGCCTAAGTGTAACTCCGTGCTTCGAAATATATCATACCAAGAAATTGGAAATTATATTAATAAATAATAATATGAATAATTCCTTTTTATTTTATTCTTTTCTTCCTGAAATATGAGCGCCGTATTGTTCTCAGTAACCAAAATACGGGCGCGGCACAATTTCGTACGTACATGGGGGTTGTCATTGAAAAGAATACTGCATATCGAAAGGGTTAAGAGCTAAATGAACTTGATACCAACAGTTTGCTTTGATAAATGTTATTTTTTGACGAGGTGGCCTTTCTTGTTGTTGCCATAATGTCAATTTGACAGCGATTTTTTTCACGCAAGACCTTTACTCCTTCTATGGGCTGTTGCTCTTGTCGAAGATGGACGTAATTATGAATATGTTGTAAGAATCCTTCATGTTCATCGCTCTACCATCAAAAGTGTAGTCGAACATTTTAGACAAACTGGCAGAAATAAGCGAAGGGCAGTTAGTGGCAGAAAACGGAAAACTACTGCTATTGACAACAAATTTCTTCATGTTATAACTCTGCGGGATCGACATTTAACATCAGTGCAGCCAAGAAATCAACTCCGAGAGGTCCAAAGTACAAATGTTAGTGTGTGGATAGTTCGCCAAAGATTGAAGGAGTTTAGTTAGAAAGCTTACAGACCTGGATCCAAATTGCTTCGGCGTCACCGAGTAGCTAGACTACAATTTGCCACTGAACATTTACATTGGAACTTTGCAATGGAACAATGTTCTTTTTACTAACGAATCCAGATTCTGCTTACATTCTCCAGATGGGCAGAAAGGAGTATGGAGAAGGACGGGAGGAAGATTTGCGGAGTCTATGTCTGAGGTTCAGTACTGGTTTGGGCAGGAATAACCCGGGAGGCCTGCACTGAGTTGGTGGTCCACCGATATATTGAGGAGATATTAAGAAGAAGAAATGTTTATTGAAATAGGAATCCTAATATTGTTAGATAATGCAAAGTTTACCAAATTATACTAAAAAAAAACAACTTATATACATGTAACTATAAACTAACCTACTTGTTGAATTCAATAAATTTTATATTTTTACGTTCATAAACACACACACACGCACAACAACCAAACACATACATATCTATGTATATATAGAAAAACTTGAGAGTACAATCCGGTTCTATCATGGATATATAGTCTCGATTTTAGTAATTCAGTTTTGAACATTTTCAACAATGGTAAAGATTTCATTGTGGTGGGTAAATCATTGAATTGGCTGAAACCTTTGAAAAATATGGTGTTCATGCTATTTTTCAAGTTTGTTCTAACTATATGAAGATGGTTGTTATTTCGAATTGTAAGCAATTAATGAGAGATAAGTGCCATGTGAAGTGGAATGAATAGAAAAATCGAATTTAAACGGTTTTCTTCACATAAAGGATTCAATATAAAATTGAACCAGAGAAAGGTAGATCTCAGGTGAAAAACAACTACTTTCCTGGCAAATACCACGCAGAACGTTGAATGATATTCACCTGAAAATCCATGCATACTTCCATAAAATATCAATGGACATTGAATGCAAATGTTTCTTTCTGATAAGCTCGATTATGTTTAATTTAAGTCGTGTTCACCTAACAATCCGCACACCGGTTTCAGGCTTCTTGGCCCTCATCAGTACGGAGTAGTCAACCAGCCAAAAGTCCAAAGAACTCTGGCTGAAGTGAGACACAACGTAAACAAACCATCATCGATCTTGTAACACCTATAGGTACGCCGGAAAAGATAAACTTTAACTGGCGGTACCTAGTGACAGAAAGATCTACCTTTCTCTGGTTCAATTTTATATTGAATCCTTTATGTGAAGAAAACCGTTTAAATTCGATTTTTCTGTAAGCAATTAAGTTGTACCTTTTAGTGGGATTTATCGGTGATGGCTTAATTCTAATGCAGGATAATGAGCGGCCACATACAGCAATTTGTGTTACACAATACCTCGAGGAAGTTGGTATTAACAAAATGAACTGGCCAGTATGTTCGCCTGATCTCAACCCCACGGAGCATGTGTGGGACATGCTTGGTAGGCGAGTCAGAGATCACAAAGAAGCTCCGGCTATGGTAAATGCGGTTCTTTTAGCCTTTCAGCAGGAATGGCAAAATATTCCTCAAGATGCCATTCGTAACCTTATTGATAGTATGAGTATGCACCGAGTATGCAGGCAGTTATAACACTGAGCAAAGCAAAGCGACCTCGTCAAGAAATAACATTTCTTAAAGAAAACTGTTGGTGACAAGTACAATTCTCTCTTAAAAATGAACCAGTGTACCTAAAGACATGAACCGAACAAACAAAATGTAGGAAAGGAATGGTTCTTAACAAAAATTGGTATTTTGAAAGAATTTGGCTATGAAATTATTTCATAGAATGTTTCAATTCACCCTGTATAATGACTAATACGCCAGCATTTAACAAAAGACGAAGTAAAAATTTGTCATTTTATCTACAGTTTGATAAAAAATTAATGAAAATTGAGTTAAAAATTAAAGTAATAATTATGAGACCTCAAATTTTATCAAATATTAACTTGTGTTTTTTTTTAATGTGAGTGTATATATATATATATATATATATATATTTTCGGGTTTCGGTCCACATTCTGTGTTATTGGTCCTCAAAATGTCCGATTTCCCGACGTTTCGGCTAATTCGCATTTGTCATCTTCAGATGATGTCTAGAAATTCGATTGTCTCGAACTCGATTCAAAAATCAAATTTCAAACATCACCTGAAGATGGCAAATGTGAATTTGCCGAAACTTTGTGAAATCGGACCTTCTGAGGACCAAGAACACAGAACGCAGACAGAAACATATATATATATATATATATATATATATATATATATATTTCTTTTTATGTTAAGAATATCTTGAGAAGTTGGTTTCGAATAGTATAATCTTAGGCCCCTCTTAGACTTGGGCTCTTACCTGAATTCTTGTGTTGCTTGAAAACTTTCATCTTCTGTGATAGAAAATATACATAAAAATCCCTCCCCGCTTCGGAAATAATTATCCCTAATAGCGGCATAGTCTTCTTGACCTGCCGTATCGAGAATATCAATCTGAACATCTTCACCATCTAGAATTATTTTTTTTCTGTAGGAGTCTGCTTTGGTTGGTTCGTAATCTTCGACAAACTCATCATACATGAACTGCAATGTGAGGGCGGATTTTCCAACACCTCCACTACCCACCATAATGACTTTGTGTAAAGCCGGTTGTACCACCGGTTTTTTGGCCATGATTTTGAACTGGAAAGTGAAAAAATGTATCAAAATAGGCGTGCCTCCCTCACTCCCACACTAGGTGTCAGTCATTGACCTTATATTTTGTTGTATCAATGAAGAAACATCCGTATGTTAGCTCACCTAGTTCTTTACACTTCAAAAAAGTATTATTATATGTACTTTTTCATTCAATTCCAACTAAATAAGCTCGCTTAGACTCGAGCAGCACTTGACTTCTGTAGTATTTACTGTTTGGGAATTATGTCAATGTCTGTCATAATAATACACATACACATCCCTGCTCCAAGTTGACTCATCTCATGACATCAGATGCTATTTTCTTTTTAAAAATGTGTTGATTATCACACCAGGTCAATAACTCAGCTTCGTGATTGGTTGAAGTGTGATATCTGTCAAATATCAACAATGACAAACAATAGGGAAGTTCCGCACATGTTGCAAACTTAAAAAAAACCTTCAAAACTTCTGGCTCTCCAATGGCAATGGGGAACACGCATAATTCTATTTTTTTTTTGTGCAACAATCGGTCCTCAAAAATTACATTTTGTTAAAATAATTTCTAAAATCTCAGAGTTTTGTCGAAATTTTCAAATTAAAAGGTGCTCCTCAAGTTTTTTGAAGATTTTTTTTTAAGTTGGTAACTTTTGAGGAACTCCCCTATTAAAATTACTTTTCAACAATCTACTGGAATGCTGGTACTCTCTCACAATGAGAAATTCTAATATGTTCCATTCATTATTTACACCTTAAGTTTTTTAAACATATTTCGAAATTATGTTATCAATTGTGAATGTCTTTATTGGTTAACATAGAATCCAACGTTTGACGAATCGTGAAGTACCGCTGAGATAGATTTGCTCGTTTGGTTGCTTGCTTAAATATGATTTTAAGAGGAAAAAAAAATAGTTACGTGAGTGATAAATAACGTCGTCAAATTGAAGCTGGTAACGTCACAAAAGTACCAATCTCGTGCGGTTTAACACTTAATTATTTGAAAAATCAACAAATGAAATCGTCATGATCACTAGATGGCACTGTAGATCATCACCTTCTTACTGCTTTGAAACTTCCCTCATAGATGTCAGTAAATTAGGTAGGTCATTTTTCCATATTACTTCGATTAGCTAATAAAGTAAAATATGAAAAATAATTCAACTGTGAGATATCGTAAGTTATATTGTGTAACCTAGGAAAAAATGCGCATTATTTCCATTATGTATTTCGAAAGGAGTTCCCCAATTTAAAAACAATACCAAAGAAGTTCATAATAATAATAATAATTGGTTATCGTATTTTAAACGTTGATGAGGTTTTTGTTTGGGATTACATTTTCTCGAAAATGTTTTTTTTCCTTCTGTTGACTTTATGATTATTTGAATATTCTTGCCTTATAAGAGATTCAATAGGCCTTTTCACGACTCCTTACGTGCAAACACATTCGCCATGTTGAAAAAGAGGCTAATATGAAAATTTCGGACACTTTTAGTAAGTATGGCTCATAGACAAATTAAAAATAAAGAGACTGTTTGAAACATTGGCGATCTTGACCACCAAGTTTTTGGTACGGCCAGTCGAGGAGGCGCTGCCCGCAATAAACAGACGACTGACATGATAATTTTCCAATTTCGACATTTGTCAGAAAATGACAAACCACGTAATAATTTCAGAATAATTCTACTGTTAATTGTCATCGAAAAATTAATTATAGAAATTATACTATGGACTTGAATTATGAACCCAACGTCGAAAATGGAATGTTTTGTTATTCGAGTTGACACTGAAATTCCTCGAAATATTCTTCCACAAGGTAAAATATAAGCTGCTTTTCACAAACTGATACATTTCCATCCATCAGTTGCAGACATTTTTTCACAAACTGATACTTATTTCCGTCCATCAGTTTCCATTTTCTATCACCATTTGAGGAAGTACGAAGATTATCATCAAACTGGAGTATTTGTTAAGTATACCTACTCGTTCTCCCTTGTTCTAATAAATGAACAAAATTATTGAAGGTTTGTTGTAAATGTAATTTGTTTTTATTTTGGTTGATTTGATGAAGACTGAAGAATATTTTTAATTTTGTTGTTTTTCGGAATTTTATTATTGTTTTGTCTGTAGTTGTACCTTGTCCTAGATACAATAAAATGTGTTTTTATAGTGTTCAACTTATTATTCTTGTTTTATAAGATCTTTAATTTTGTTCTTGATATCATGAAATAAAGATTTACTTTGAAACTTTATTTAAACCACGAACGAACTAACAGATTCTACGAATCGATTACTGTATATATTTTATCAGTGATCGATTTGTCATTCCTGTATTTCATATGATACAACTATTCATATGGAATACAAGAATGGCAAATCGATCACTTATAAAATATATACCATATCAATCATATAAAAGTAACACATTTGAAAAACCCGCCTTATCTTAATCGGTTTTACCAACTGTACTTAGTTCGGCCAGTTGCGAGATATGTCGCCACTGTCTAAACGTGGTGCCAACTTTTACTGCAGGTTTGACAACTCTCTTTATTTTTAGTTTCTCTATGGTATGGCTGGACAACACGGGTTATTACACCCTTATATTATCAGTGCAATTGACTGAAAAATTAATTGATAATGCTTCATTAGTACACAACAGCTGAAGCACATAATTGTATCCAACTACGACCATGGTTGAAATGCCATGGCCTGCCACATGGTGGAAAAAAATCAGAACGTTTAGAAAGGTTAGGATAACAATGACATTCATGTTACATTTAAATCAATTAATATATCAATTAGGTAATTTAAAATATTTAATAATTAGAAAAATAAAGATAAATAATCAGAAAATACAAATTATTAATAGTAAAGCTAAACAGGTCTTTGCTACTTTAACCTTTTACCTATAAAAAACCTTCATCATTTGAGGTTATAGCTCAAACAATTACATTAACAATTAAATTATGAAATATTTCTTTTTTTGCACAACTGATGGGCTCAGGATGTTCTGTTGTTGGTCCACTTTCTCCTACGAAGAGAAGTGAACAAATATATGTATCTTTATCAATATGAGTAGGAGATTTAAGCCGGTTCTGGGTCTCCCCCCACCACTATGACGTCACGTGTGACCTTGAATAGTTGCAGGTGTGCAGTGTGTGTGTGTTTGACCTTGAGATTTGACTTTGAGATTTGTCATTGAGTTTTGATATTGGGTTTGGTCGACTTTGAGATTCGACTTCAGTTTTGACCTTGAATATGACCTTGAGATTCATAACATTAAGTTTTGACTTTGAGATTTGACCTAGAGTTTTGATGTTGGGATTGTTTCGGCAACCTCAAGATTTGATCTCGATTTTGTTTGATCTTGACTAAAGTTGTGGAATAGGCATACATATGTCTTCCGTGCAGTCATGACCTTCATGAATCTTGTACTCTCCAAGCGAGGAGGGCGTTTGTCCTGTGAGAGAGCTAAGAATGAACTGCGATTATTGATGAGTGCGCTGAATGTCAAGAGAATCCACTCAAATCCATACAGATTGCGCATCGCATCGAACATGTTGTATGTGGGGTTATTTCACTGAAATATTCCAGGAGAAGAGTATTTCGAATCAGTGTCTCCTCCAGTGAGCTATTGAAAACAAGTTGCTGAAATGTATTCGTGTGATTGTGGTAAAGATTTCACTCGTAGTGATAATCTACGTCGGCATCAACGGGAAACTTGCCAGGGAGGTCCTTCAGTGAAACGAGTTAAATTCAACAATGGCGATGACTCACCACCTGCACCACACTATACATGTAATTGTTGTAATGTGATAATCCCATATTGTCAAGTCAACTCTCACAATAGAACACTCGCACAAGGACGAATTCATGTGTTCACTTGGGTGGTGGTGTACACCTCATTAAAAATGCATTCAAATGTCGCATTTCAGCTACAGAGTATCTAGTGAGAATATGTATACTGAGTAACACCTTTTTCAATGATATCAAGCATAAAGTACTCGAGCTATTGGAAAAAACATCAAACTACACAACTCCATCAAGGTCAACATGGAAGTGTTTGGAAGTTATGTCATTCAAACACAGGAATTGACAGACATCAAATCGTTCAATTCTCCCAATCGTATAGCAGATCGATCAACTGATTTGAATGGATTATTCGATGCATTTCGTGACATTATAATTGCCCAAAGTACGGAGTTTGAGGAGCGTGATTCAGGTTTGTAGTTATAATTGTTGCAAATGATGAAAGGTTTAATAAAAGTAATTTTTCAGGATGGAGTTGTGAGAAAATTATGTTCCTTGAGGTGAACATAAACAAATACAGTCCACTTGGCGGATCATCATACATGAAACTTCCCGAATTCATTGAGAGAAGAAAAGGTGTTGTCAACATAAAAATGAAGACCAATGCTGCTTTGCATGGGCCGTGACATCTGCATTATTCCCCACTAATAATAAAGTGTCGGAGGTGTCATCCTATCCACATTATGAGACTGTCTTGAATGTAACAGGTATGGATTTTCCAGTAAAATTACGTGATATAAAAATGTTTGAGTATTTGAATGATATTTCAGTCAATGTTTATGGTTTGGAATCTAAGATTGAGAATAAGAGAGTCAAATATGAGGTGATTGGGCCCTTGCGATACTCTCAGAGAAAACTCAGAAGACATGTCAATTTATTGCTTATCACAGATGAGGTGGGAAATAGTCATTATTGTTGGATAAAAGATCTCTCAAGATTGGTGTCAAGTCAAATTTCAGCTCATGAACACAAAAAATATTTCTGTGATGGATGTTTATTGTACTTTTCGAATGAGCGATTACTGTTGCGTCACCAGATGCACGATTGTAATCATATATGTACAACAGTACCGCAAACTGATTTCAGAATAAATAAATTTGGGAAAATGGTTACCGGTAATACATTAATGTTTGAAAATTTCGAAAGACAAATGAATGTACCTTT